>VMDO01010447.1:0-71614 GCA_007922755.1 Pedetes capensis | reverse complement strand
AAAAAAAAAAAAAAAAAAAAAAAAAAAAAAGGGAGAAGGACCTGGCATCCCACTCCCCAAACAATCAGCCATTGACAAACCTATAAATAGCAGAGAAGCACTGACATGATGCCTGGCATGGCATGGTATCAAGGAGTCTTTCCTTCTGTTGTACCTAGGGTTGCTATGAGTTGGACCTGACTCAGGGGACGCAACAACAATAACAACAAGAAATTGGATAGAGAGTAAAGAGAAAAAGCTGCATGCAGAGCTCAAAGTTGAAGCCATGAAGGACAGAGTGAAATAGTGCCTTCACAGTACACTTATTCATCACCAGATGTTTATGGAGTACCTGCCATATTCCTAGCACTGTGGAAATCTAGCAATAAACTATAAAGGAGTTTGCATTCTGGTCATAAAGGAGCAACAATAAACAAATCAACAACTAGAGAATATGTCAAATGATGAAGTGCGCTATGAGGACAATGAAAGCAGGAGAAGCGAGACAGAGTGACAGGTACAAAGAATGGGGAGGTGTCAGGAAATGTATATCTGATTGGCTGACATTTTAACAGAGTCCTGAAGGAAGTAAGAGAGGGAGCTGAACAGAAATCCAGGGGATGAGAGTTCCAGGGAATGGAAAAAGAGGTGGAAAGATCTTGAGGCAGGATCCTGACTAGAGTGTTTATGTCACAGCAAGGAGCTGAGTGTGACAAGTGCAAGCAGGGTCCAGGTGGAAAGCAGAACTTACCTGAGAAGCTCAAATATAGACTCTGAGAAGGCATCACGTCAGAAAGAGAGGGCAGGGCATGAAAGGAATAGTCAAGGAGTGTAGAAGTGTTCAACCATGACCAGCACCAAGAAGTTGTCAGCATGCATAGGGTTGAGGGGACAAGTGTGGTCAACAGCATTGTGGGAGCCCTGAGAGCAGAGACAGGAAGAAAGGACTTCTCCATGGAAGTTGTGGTGGGGGAGGGGCACAGTCACTGCTGGAACCATGCTGAAGCAGGGAGGCAATTGGAGAGATTATCTTGATTTTTCTTTCCTGCTCTCTGGTCTTCTGCAGGTGGCTTTCCACTGGCCAAATCTAACCACATGCCATCTGGAAGGGTTGTCTTCAAAGTCTCCTCTGGCACAGGGCAGGGTAGAAGGGCAGGAAATAGATCTAGGGGCTAGAGTGCTAGTGATCAGAGACGGTCTAACCCTGAGAACCATAGGAAGAATGGCTACTTGGTATGAAGAGGAAGAACAAGTAGCTTTTAGTTCAGAGACACTGGTTCAAACTGCCGTGCCAGACCACCTAGCTGAAAGTTCTTAGCTTTTCGTGAATAACCTGGGCAGGTGGTCCCTGTTGTGGCGTTGAGGGGTCTGGTTTGTGAAGTAACTGAATCATTTGTATGCTCAATAGCACCAGGTTCCTGTGCCACCTCAACTTGCTATTTGACTACACACACTGAGCTGTAGTGTTAGTTTCTGTTACTGTATTTTTTTTTCAGTACTGGGGGTACAGGGCCTTGCACTTGCATATTTTGCAAGTGCTGGACCACTGAGCTGCACCCCTAGCCCCTTTTTTTTTTTTTTTTACTTTTTGAGACAGGGTCTCATTAAGTTACGCAGACTGCCTCTGGTCTCAAACTTGCAATCCTCCTGTCTCCTCCTCCCAAGCCGCTGTGATTACAGGTGTGCACCACCACGCCCGGCCGTGTTACTCCATTTTTATCTCTCCCCAATTCTCATTTTCTCCTTTGAGAATTAGGTAAAGTTTTTCCTCTGCTTGGGGTTGTTCTCCTATTCAAGGCTCTTTGAAAAGAATATAACTCAGTTTAGTTCAAGGGATAGCTTGGGATTCATTCTTAAATTTAGATTAGCTGGGTCCTGAGGACAGATACTCTTCAAGATTTTAGAGACAATAGGCAGTTCTGCTCCAAGCCAGAAGGGTGGAAGGGAGGCCCTGCAAAAGTCCCTCCACTCAGAGAGGTGGCCACCTCCCCACCAATCCACTTCCCAGGCAAAATTTTACCTGATGTTCCTTCCAAATACATCATCTCCTCAAAAGGTGGTGCTGTGGATTAAGGACAGACACCCTTGGCAGCTGGCTCTCAGGCTCTCTGCAGTGACACTCTGGCAGGTCTCCCAGGATCTCTGACTCCAAATGTCCTCCTGGGAGTGCCTGCACATCTAGCTGGCCCCAGGTAGCCCACTTGCCTCTTGTGGTACTCAGGAAGCTGAGTGGTCCTGGAGGAAAGGAAGTCTCAGAAGTTTGGTTTACACTATTTGGTTGTAGGAGAAGGACTGAATTAATAGTAGGAAAGGAAAGGGCAGAAAAAAGAAAGAGATAGAGCAGGACACTCTGAGACTTCTCACTCAAGGATGAAAGTCAGTGGAGAGTTTTCCTGTAAGAGAAAGTGGATCGTGGTGCTCATAAATAGTGGTTGAGAATTTTTGAGCCTCGTGGAGGTGATTTGGCTGTCACATTTATTCTCATGGAGGAAAACTATCCCTACTTTAATTTCCAAACACTTAGGAAGCTGAAAACTAAAGTTTGTGAACTCTTTCAGTGTTAGTTCTGTTTAGAAAACTTCTCCTTGTAGCAACCCTATATGAATGGTTCAGGATATGCGAGGGCAGAGATTATTGGCTGGGGCTTGGTGAGTTGAACCTATGTGTGCCCAAGGTGTGTAGAAAGATTTCCTCTTTTCTTATTTCTTGCCACTTACTACAAGGGAGGAAGGATGTATGCGGATCTGAGATATTGATGGTAGATTTGTAAGATGCCTCCCATTAAGCCATAGGTTTCTCAAACGATGGCTAAGGGCTCTATTATGATTTGAACATAAAGTGTCCCCCCTCCAAATGCCCATGTGTTGAAGTCTTCGTCCCCAGCTGGGGGCACTGATGAGAGATGACTGTATCTTGAGATTGCTAACTTCATCAACGCCTGCAGCTGTAGCCCTGTGGCATCCAATCCTGTCAGATCTCGGAAGCTAAGCAGGATTGGGCCTGGTTAGTACCTGGATGGGAGACCGCCTGGGAACACCAGATGCTGTAGGCTTGGGAGAAGGACCTGGCAACCCCCTCCCAAAAATCAATCTGCCATTGAAAACCCTATGAACAGCAAAGAAGCACTGACAATAGTGTCTCGCCTGTTGTACTCTGGGTGGCTATGAGTCGGATACTGACTCGACAGCACCTAACAACAACAACAACTTCATCAATGGGTTAGTCCACTGATGAGTTCATAGTGAATGAGCAATTAGGAAGTGTAGCCTGGTTGGAGAAAGTAGGTCACTGGGGGTATATGTTGTCTTTGGTACTCAAGCTCTCTCTCTCTCTCTCTTTCTCTCTCTCTCTCTCTCTCTTTTTCTCTCTGCCCTCTCTTCCTCTAGCCCTCCTGTCTGCCATGAGGTGAGCCAATTTTCTCCACTGCATGCTCTCCACCATGGTGTTTTGCCTCACCATGAGTAGACCCAGAGCAACAGAGCCAAGTGACCATGGATTGAAACCTCTGAAACCATGAGCCAAAATAAAGCTTTCTTCTGAGTTTTCTTAGGGTTTTTTTTTTTTTTTTGGTTATAGTGACAGAAGTCTGACTAGCATTGGCTCTCAAACTGAACTTTAGGGTGATTGAATGGAGAAAACAAGTCTTGAGTCACTTTATTCTTTAGCAGGAATTTCATCTTCACTTTTTTCAGTACAAGCTTTGCAATGTTCAGCTTCAGCTTCTAAGTTTCAGATGCATCATCTGTAAAGTGGGGTTGGTATTATCATACTGGTTGCAAGGAACAAACAAGAGAATGACAACTGAGGGTCCTTAACAAATGTTTATAACACAAGAATATGTGACAATCATGCAGGATCTCTCTAGGGAGAGGGACATGGGAAAATATAAAGAAGGAAGGAAGTAAGCTTCTGGGAACAAGCTTACACTTATTTCCAAGTATTTTTTATCTTTTTAAAATAGTGATTTAGAGGTCAAAGCTTAAGTGAAAAGGGATAAAAATGAAAAGACTTGTGAACAAAAATTTTCTAGAGAAAATCAGGCATCGAATTCACCGAAGTGAGGGAGAAAGAGGGACAAGCAAGTTAGCTATGGCTTTTCCAACTCCAAAAATACCATGACCAAGAGAATTTTTATTTCAAACTAGCCAGTTGGCTTTACACATTTGTCTTTATGAATATTTCCTTCATGAACAATTGGGAAGAAGTTTCTCAGATTTGTCAAAATGTGATATGATAATAAGGGATGTGTACCAATATGCATATTAAATTGTATGTTAGCAACCCATCTGTAAGAAACAAGACAGGCGCCTAATATGTGTTCCCAAGTGGGATTCTTTGTATCTTATTTTGGATTGAAGCATTACTTTTAATCTTTTTCTCTGGAATTTCCCAAATATATACTACATATACATGGCTCCAATAATTACCAATTCATGGCCAGTCTCCTTTCTGCTATCATTTTATTTCCCTCTCCATGTTATTTGAAGTAATCTAGATATTATATCATTTCATATATTTCATAAATCATAAATATCTCATATGTATATTTATGTATGTATATATAAAAGACAGACTCATAAAATCCCTTAATACTGTTATTACATAAAACTTAAAATTAAGTTTTTAATATCAACTATTATCTGGTTAGTGTTCAAATCTTCAGATGTCTCATGAAAAGATTTTCCTTGTTTAGTCATGATCTCAGTGAAATACACACATTGCTATTGATTGTGGATAGAACTTTTCTCTAACTTTAAAATTTTAAATGTATACTCACAAAAACTGGCAAAAATTATAGAGAGGTCTTATATACACATTACCCAGCTTTCCCCAATGGTGACATCATACATAACCAGACTATATTACCCAAGAAATTGATATAGAGACAATGCAATTAACTAGACTGTAGATCTTATTCAGATTTTACTGGTTTTACGTGCATTTACCCTCCTTCTATGTCTTTATGTATAATTCTGTGGCATATTATCCTATGTCTAGTTCATATAACCTCTACCGGAGACCAGATACACAGCTGCTGCCACCACAATGGAATTCTATCTAGTCACACTCTCCTTCCTCTTTCCTAGCCCATGGAAATGACCAATCTATATATCCACAATTTTATTTATTAGAAAATGTCATATAGACATAATTTTAAAATATGTAACCTTTTTATTTCTCTGTATTTAGAATTGCTTTCTGAGAAAATGTCCAGGCAACAGAAATTATGGAAATAACTTAGAAAATTAAATGCCTACCTACCAAATAGATAGTGATGCATGTGGTCCTGCAAATGGATATTCATTCATTCAACACATATTTATTGAGGATCTGAGAGGTGCTTGTAGTTCAATTGTTGTTGTTGTTAGGTGCCACCAAGTTTGGTCTGATTCACAGCTACCCTATGTACAACAGAAAGAAACACTCCTGACACTGTGGCATGCTGGGCAATATTGTCAGTGTTTCTCAGCTAGTCATAGAGTTTTCAGTGGCTAATTGTTTGGGGAATAGGATACTGAGTCCTTCTCCCAAGGCTGTAGGTCTGTGTTCCCAGGCAATATCTCCATCGAAGGACTAATCAGGCCTCACCTTGCTTAGCTGCTGAGGTCAGACAAGATCAGATGCCAGGGTGGCACATGCCAGTAGTCAACTTTCTGAAAAGGATGAGGCAGGAGGATCATGAGTTCGAGGCCAGCCTGGGTTATAGCTCAATTATAGATTAAAAAAATATTTTCTTATGACAGTGGCTGTGTCATGTTTTGCTTGATAATGTTGTCAGAGTAGTGTCTAGGAGTCATAAAACCATTAGTTCTTTCAGGAAGGGGATGTTAGGCTTGGCCTCAGTTTTAGTCCTTGTTCCTTATTCTTCCCATTTCTGTTATCTCTTGATTCCACTTGTATGACCAGCCTGTCTTGGATCATTCAGACTTCTCTAAGAAAATTCCATAGAGTGGGTGACTTATAAACAACAGACATT
Source organism: Pedetes capensis (assembly GCA_007922755.1). Lineage (NCBI taxonomy): Eukaryota > Metazoa > Chordata > Mammalia > Rodentia > Pedetidae > Pedetes > Pedetes capensis. The sequence continues at coordinate 65,658 of VMDO01010447.1, read as the reverse complement.
TATTTCTCATGGTTGTAGAGGCTATGGAATCCAAATTCAAGGTGCTAGCAGATTCAGTGTCTAGGGAGAGCCTGCTTTTTGGTTCCTCATTGATGCCTTCTCCCTGTGCCTTCACATTGTAGAAGAGACTATCTAGCCCTCTGGGGCTCTTTTTATGAGGACACTAATCTTAATCATGAGGGATCTTCCTTCATGACCTAATAACCTCCCAAAAACCTTGTCACCTTGGGGGTTAAGAGTCCAACATATGAGTTTTAGGGGGACGTAAACATTCAGTTTATTGACGCTTACTCACCCTTTAGAAGCTTCACACTGGCTTCACACTGGCCTAAACTCAGCATGCAGAAGACTGTGGCTCATTCTACCACCTCACTTGGACTTTGTGCCCTGGTTATGTTCCCTGAGTCTCTGTCTTGATTATAGGCCAGCACTCACTCTGTGTTCCACTCCTGTTAGTAGACCCCTAGCATTTGGTCTCAGTTTTTTATTTGCTTTGGGTCCAGGTACCTCTGGGGTTATGCTTGTGCTTTCTTTGTCAGCCTAGAGTCCTGATGCTAACTGATCCAAGCCTCTAGAGATGCCAAGGCCACACTGGTCCCTGCCAGCCTGGTAGACAGCCTGCGTCTCAGTCTAACTTGCTCCTGAATTTGTGGTCACCACTTCCCTATCTACCAATTAGCTCGCAACTCTCCCTCCTCTTTCCTCCTCATGTTTCCTCTCCATTCTGACTTCTTTCTGCCAGCTTGAATGCAATTCACACACAGTTCTATCTGGTTCTTCTTCCTAACCTTGGAAGATTCTAGTTTCCAGCGTTTGATCCTCAGGTTTGTTCTGTACCAAGACTGGGTCATAGTCTGCTTTGGTTATAAATATCTGCTCATGAGCTGAACAATAACAGAAGAGGAGCAGATTAGAGCAATTTTTTCCTAACTAGAAATGAAATGATGTGGAAAAAAGGGCCAGAATGTGGTATTGTGGAGTGAAAACTGTATGTGTGTATGGGAAAGACCCAGGTTTTAGTTTTAACTCTGTCACCAAGTAGCTGGTGACTTTGGAAGGACACATCTTCTTTGGGGTTCCAAAGCTTTGGAGCTTCATTCTGTAAAATGAGGGAATTGATCTTAAGATGATCCCTAAGTTTTCCTGTGGCTTTGGTACCTTAGTGTGTTATGACCTAAACTTTAACCTCCGAGATAGCTCTCGGCCCCATTATCTCAACTTAGCCATTATTTTTTGCTGGACTATGGAGATCTTACGTTCTCCTCATTGCAGTCAGAATCATTGAAACCACAAATCCGAATCTCACCCCTGCCTTTAAATTCTCAGATCCCACCGTAACATTCACCCTGGCCACTGACCTCAGGGTGAAATCTAAATTTCTAACATGACCTTCCATGCTATTCATGACCTGGCCCTGCCTACCTTCCTGGCCTCATTTTAAACTCTTTCTCAACTTTATAACCCAATCTGCAGCCACTCTGCAATGGACTCTGCTGCTCAATTGTAATTCCTTGCTTTCAACTCTCATCTTCTCTATAAGGACAGGATGTCCTGTATTCACTGCTGTATTTCCTATGCTTACCAATAGGAACAATTTGTATTTATTTAAGAAATGAATGGGTTGCATTAACCAGAGCTCCTCATTCACTTTTTTCTTTTATTAATTCATTCATTGCTGAATAAATGAGTGGTGGTTTTATTTGAAAGAAACATAAACCCAACCGTGTTAGCTTAAACTTTTAAAAAGCAGAGAGGCATATTTGGAGGTGTAATGGGAAGTCTGTGGATTCGTGGATTCAGTGAAGGGGATTTAGCCACACCCAGTGCAGGATTCAGACAAGCTTGCAATCTTGTCCTTCATTTATCCTCAGATCTTGCACTTCTTGCCTTCTGTTGGTCTTTATTCTTTCCTACAATGGATAGATTTCTCTTCCTTCAGTTCTTTCAGGATTCATGTGTCTCCTGTTTCATCCCTGTAAAGACAAAGCATTTCTTTCTTCCTTGAGTGCATCCCAAAGTGCTATACACAGAATAGAGAAGGGATAGAAGGTATCCTTGAAGACTGCCTTCCAGTGAAATAAATTAGACATTATAGGACAGGAGACATCAGTGACATTTGCAGTCTTTCTTTTGCAGGAATATAGCCTAATTAACAAAAAGCTACTACCTAACCATGTGATAATTGTTACCTCTAGAGGCAGGAAGTATTCCCAGTATCACTATAGTGAGCTGGGCTTGCTGAAGCCCAGCCTCCAGCATTGGGGAAAATCCAACTGCAGACAGACTGAGATACTCCTGGAGCAAAGTTAAGTTATGTTTTGTTTTTAGTATCCATCCCCAACTTCAAGGGCAGTGTGGGTGAGGATGGGTGGAGGACAGGAATTAGGAAGTTGTGAGTTTGCTAGCTAGAGCTGGAAATCACAAGACAGTCTTTCTGTCAACTGGGAGCCAACTCAAAAGGGACTTACAGCTACTTACAAAGATAGTATTTTGTACTTCAGGGATATTATATACTGTAATATTATAGTAATACTATATACTATGGGCCTGCAGCCATAGCCCTGTGGCATCCGATCCTGGCAGATCTCAGAAGCTAAGCAGGGTCAGGCCTGGTTAGTACCTTGATGGGAGACGGCCTGGGAACACCAGAAGCTGTAGGCTTGGGAGAAGGACCTGGAAACCCCCTCCCAAAAATCAATCTGCCATTGAAAACCCTATGAACAGCAGAGAAGCACTGACAATAGTGTTTCCCCTGTTGTATAGAGGGTCGCTATGAGTCGGATACCGACTCGACGGCACCTAACAACAACACAATATACTATGGTGGGCTGGGATTTAGCTCAGTTGGTAGAGCGCTGCACTGCAGTCTATGAGGTCCCGAATTCAATTCCCAGCACCACAAAAATGGGAGAAGGACCTGGAAATCCACTCCCAAGGCAATCCCAGAACTTTTAGCCATTGAAAACCCTATGAGGGTTGCTATGAGTCGGATACCGACTCAACGGCACCTAACAACAACAACAATATACTATGGTATTATAATTTATTGTATAAAGTAGAAGTATATATTGAATTTTTAAACAATAGGCCCAGTTTTCAGTATTTTATCCTGTTGTTGTTGTTGTTAGGTGCTGTCAAGTCAGTATCCGACTCATAGTGACCCTCGTAGGGTTTTCAATGGCTGACTGTTTCGGGATTGCCTTGGGAGTGGATTGCCAGGTCCTTCTCCAATTTTTGTGGTTCTGGGAATTGAACTCGGGACCTCAGAGACTGCAGCGTAGTGCTCTACCAACTGAGCTAAATCCCAGCCCCATTTTATCCTGAGTACCTCTAAATTATCAATATTATGCAGAAATTATACTATTTTTATTAAATGTAACTGACTAAAGGTTATGCTTGAGAATTATAACAAAAAGATTTTATAGCAGGTCTTTAGTCTTATGTTGTTAGGTGCCATTGAGTTGACTTGGGTACAAGTCATAGTGATGCTGTGTACAACAGAATGAAACACTCTCCGTACTGTGCCATGCCAGGCACTATGTCAGGGCTTCTCTGCCGTTCATAAGGTTTTCCATGGGTGATTGTTTCAGGGTTGTTTCAGAAGTGGGCTGCCAGGTCTTTCTCCTGTTTTTGCAATTCTGGGGATGGAACCCCAGGACCTCAGATCATGCAGAGCAGCACTGTACCAACTGGTCTGAACCCCAGACTCCTTTAGTCATATAACATATTTAAATTTTTATTTTGATGGGAGAAAATGGTCATGGAATAAGATGTATAATGGCATATACTTGACATGAACAATGTTATTCCATAATTAGATCATATTTTCTGTTGGGCTCCTCCCATTGTCAACAGCGTTAAGGAAATAATTCATGGCCAATCAATGGAATCCACTAGATTGCATTCTCCAATGAGAGAAACAACTACGTCTGCTTCATTCACTTGTGTATCCCCACTGTCTGATAATGATGATGGCTAATTTTTATTGAGTGCATAATATAAGCTAGATTCCTTATTAAACACTTCATATTTGTTATTTCACTTAATCCCCTCCACTGCTGTATAAGGTATGTTGAAGCGTTTCTTCTATATTGCAGGCAAGGAGCCTGAGGCTTATATGGGCAATTATTTCCCCCAGGTTGTGCACGTAGTAGTTGGTAGGGCCAGACTTGAATTCTGGAAGTGTGAATAGAGAGCTCAAGTTCATGCCATTGTGCTAGGTGGCCTGGCACACCACTGGCAAATGGCAGAAGGTCAATATTTGTTGCATAAATAAACTGGAGGATGGAATGAAACTAAGGGTCTCATTCAGGGACTTAGATCTTTAAGTGGGATGTCTGTGACTCTGGACCCTCATTTGCTGAACTACTCAGGATGGAGCTCCAGACTCAGAAAGATGACACCAGCCACAAATATTTGGTTGTGACAAGTGTAAGAAGCAGGGACCCTTCAACTGCCCTCACTATCCATGGACTTACAGGGAAGCACCTGAGTGGCTCTAGAATCTGGGATAGGTAATTATGGATGCTGTAGGGCCATATGCCCTATAGACACCACTGCAGTCATTCTGACATAGGCCCAGGGATGGAGATGGTGAAGAAATGCTTTGACTGCCCACAGAGGTTGTGGCATGGTGGAATACTGGCACACAAGGTGGAAGTAAACTTAGCACTTGTCATTTTTTGGTAGGATATGATTCTCTCTGGAATTGGTAGGCCACTTACTTTGTATCTATCTTATTTATTCATCTTTCTTTGACTTGCATGCTACATCCTTACCACCCTGGCTTCCTATCCTGCCTGATGTCAGAAGCTAAGCAAGGTCAGGCCTTGTTAGTGGTTGGAAGGAAGACGGCCTGGAAATACTGGGTACTGTAGGCTTGGGAGAAGGACTTGGCAGCCATTTCCTAAAACAATCAGCCATGGAAAACCCTATAAATAGCAAAGAAGCACTGACAATAGTGCCAACCATGGCACAATGTAGGCTAGTGTTTCATTCTGTTGTATATAAGGTTGCTATGAGTCGGACCCAACTTGGTGGCACCTAACAACAGCAACATTTGGGAATATATTCTGTTTTTCTACTGGAATGTGCATTTTGAGACCAGAGCTCGTCTCTGTCTCATATTAAATAACTGAATAAATAAAATCAGTTAATATATGTATTGAATATATTTAAAAATAATTTTTAGTGTCATTTTAGATGTATAGAAGAATAACAAAGATAGTATATAGAGTTCCCATGTACCCAGAGTTTCCTCTACTGTTGACATTATACTTTATTATGGTAAATCTGTCACATCTAATATATCAATATTGATATATTATTATTAAATGAAGTCCGCAATCTATTTAGAACTTATTGAGTATTTTTTTCTAATGTTCTTTTTCTGTTCCAAGATTCTTTCCATAGCACATTGAATTTAGTCACTACATTTCCTTAGGCTCCTCTTGCATGCAATAATTTCTTAGTTTCGTAGCTTTTTTTTTTTTTTTTTTTTTTTTTTTTTTTTTTTTTTTTTTTTTTTTTTTTTTTGTGTCTTGAGTAAGGATCTTGCTATGTGGCCCAGGCTGGCTTCAAATTTGTTATCATCCTGCCTCCACCTCCTCAGCACTGAGATTATTATATGTGTGTGTCATCAACACTTAGCTCTTTCCTTGGTTTTGATGACCTTCACAATATTGAAGAATACTGATCAGATGTTTTGTAGAGCGTCCCATAATTTGTGTTTTGACATCTGATTTGTTGTGATTAGATTCGGATGATCAGTTTTTGAGAGGAAACAGAAGCACTATTCTCAACACGTTATATCAAGAATATGTGGTATTAACCTGACTTATTACTAAGGAGCCTGCAGCCATACCACTGTGGCAGATCTGTGGCAGATCTTGGAAGCTAAGCAGGGTTAGGTCTGGTTAGTACTTGGATGGGAGACCACCTAGGAATACCAGGTGCTGTAGGTTTGGGAGAAGGACCGGCAACCCACTCCCCCCAAAATAATCAGCCATTGAAAAACCCTATGAATAGCAGAGAAACACTGACAATAGTGTTTCACCTGTTGTACATGGGGTCACTATGAGTCAGAGACCAACTCGATGACTTCTAACAACAATAACAACAATAACAACATCACTGAAGATTTTGACCCCAATCACTGGACTAGTATAGTATTTGCCAGGTTCTTCCAATGTAAAATTACTTTTAAAATTCCCTCTGTCTTGCCATCTTTGTAAAGAAGTCATTAAATACAGCCCATACTTCAGGGCTGCGGAATTATGCTGTAGTCTTCAAGAGGGGAGTATCTCAATGAAGTGTTTGGTGGTCTGCATGGCATATTTTTCTTCTCTTTTCCATTTACTTATTTAATCATTTATTTGAGTCACAATGAATTTATGGTGAAGTTAAAGAACTAAATAGAAGATTTTAAAAGGCAACTCAAAAAGACAAAGTCAAATATTATGATGACATGTGCAAAGAGCTGGAGACAGAAAACTAAAAGGGAAGGACATGCTCTGTTTTTCTCAAGCTTAAAGAATTGAAGGAAAAATTCAAGCCTTGAATGGCAATAGTGAAGAGTTCTACAGGGAAAATATTAAACAACACAGGAAATATCAAAAGAAGATGAAAGGAATATATAGAGTAATAATACTAGAAACAATTGGTGGATGATCAACCATTTCAAGAGGTTGCTCATGATCACGAACCAATGTAGCTAAAGGAAGAAGTGGGAGCTTTCTTGAAGGCATTGGTGAAACACAAGGCTCCAGCAATTTATGGAATACCAATTGAGATGTTTCAACAGATACACCACTGGAGGGGGTCACTTGTTGATGCCAAGAGATTTGGAAACCAGATGCCTGACCAATTGACTAGAAGAGATCCATATGTGTGCTTATTCCTAAGAAAGAGAATCCAAAAGAACCCAGAAGTTATTGAATGTTATTAATATCTCACATGAGTAAAATTTTGCTAAAGATCATTCAAAAGCAATTGCAGCAGTTTATTAACAGAGAACTGTTAGAAAAATCAAGCCAGATTCAGAAGAGGGCATGGAACCAGGGACATCATTGCTGATGTGAGGTGGATACTAGCCAAAAGTAGATAATACCAGAAAGGTGTCTAACTATGTTTAATTGACTATGCAAAGGCATTTGACTCTGTGGATCATAACAAATTATGGATAATTTTGCAATGAATGGGAATACCAGAACACTTAATTGTACTCAGAAGAAATCTGTACACGGACCAGGAGGCAGTTGTTCAAACAGAACAAGAAAACACTGGCTGGTTTACAGTCAAGAAAGGTGTGTGTCAGGGATGCATGCTTTCACCAAAGCTCTTCAATCTCTATACTGTGGAAATAATCCAAGAAGCTGGAATTTATGAAGAAGAACATGGCATCAGGATTGGAGGAAGGCTCATTAACAACTTGCGTTATGCAGATGACACAACTTTGCTTGTGGAAAAAGGATTTGAAACATTTACTGATGAAGATCAAAGAATACAGCCTTCAGCATGGATTGTGCCTCAATAGCCAGAAAACAGAAATATTTACAACTAAGTCTGTAAGAAAGTTCATGATAAGTGGAAAAAAGCTTGAGGTTGTCAAAGATTTTGCTTTACTTGGTTCTACAATTGACACCCATGGAAGCAGTAGTCAAGAAATCAAAAGATGCATTCATTGGGAAAAGCTGTTGCAAAAGACCTCTTTAACATGTTGAAAAGTAAAGATGTCACATTGAATACGAAGGTGTGCCTGACTCATGCCATCATATTTTCAGTCACATCCTGTGGTTGTGAAAGCTGAACATTGACTAAGGGAGACAGGAAAAGAAGTGATATTTTTGAATTATGATGCCAGAGACAAATATTGAATATACCATGGACTGCCAAAGAACCAACTGATCTGACCTAGAAGAAGTGCAGCCAGAGCGCTCCTTAGAAGCAAGGATGGCTAGACTGTATCTGATGTATTTTGGTCATGTTGTCATGGGGGACCACTCCCTGGAGAATGTTTGGAACAGTGGTGGATCAACGAATAAAAGGAAGACCCTCAACTAGATGGATTGACACAGAGACTGCAACAATGAGTTTAAACATAAGAGAGATCATGTGTATGGCAGTGTCAGGGAATGTTTTGTTCTGTGGTATATGGAGTTTCTGTGAGTTGGACCCAGACTCGTCAGCACCTAACAACAACAACGACAATGAATTCATGGATATTTATTTTATATTGTAAGTTATATTTTGTTGTTCAGATTATTCAATTTTTGGCTGTTGGGAGTTTTTCAGTTGGTACCCCTGTCTTTTTGACATACTTCTTTTGTTTATTTTTTTTAGAACTTTTTTGCTTTATGGAACTATAGAATCTTGTATTTTTTGGGATTCATTCCTAGAATCAACTAGTTCTCCAAGGATCCCTGGTTCTCATTGTTGGTTGGATATTAGAAACCAAGATCTGAGTGCAGGATGTGCTTGTTACTACTAGTGTCATTGCTTCTAGGCACCCTGAGAGACAAGGACAAGGAATTATACTCGTGGATACTAACTATGTATATGAATTTATCTACAATTTTTTCACATAAAACCATCAGTATCTAAATTGAGTCTGAGTTCCCACTGATACTTCCAACTCTAATCTAGTACCACATGGCTCATTTTAGCCCTGCCCCTTTTTTGATCTGTAACAGTAAGAAATCTGGTTTCACCATCCACTACTCATTTACTTATTTGTTCAATTCTGGTACAGGAAATTTCAGAATTATTAACATGCACTACTATGAGAATCAATGTCACCAACTAGTGTGTGATACAGTGCTTTTACATAGTTCTGTTATATAGTAGACTTCTGTGATGAGTATGTAAACTGTTCCAACATCAGAGCAGAAGAAACAGGACTTGTTGCTGTGTGAGTCCTCCTGGAGAGTCCCTTGTGTACATCACACATCATGTGTCTTAAACTTATCATGGATGTGTGTAACTGTCAGGTGTTTTGGAGGTTCTGTTGCATACTCATGTCACCATTGTCATTGTACTTTCACAATGTTCTTGAATTTCAAATACCACTTCAAAATGGTCTTATGCATCTCAAACAACAACTGTGCTTCTGTCATTTTCTTTACTTTCCTGCCTGCAGCATGGTGGCACTAACATTCATTTGATTAACACCATCTTTTGAAGGAAAGTCATGCTACACGTTGCTACTGTAATGCAACTCAATTCAACTTTGAAAAGTAATACATAGATAACGTCTCTTAAAATGTGTATACTTTTCATGTATACATTTTTTGGCATCCCTGGTGTTGTTTAACTTTCCTTCAGATTCCCAATAATTTCCTTTCCAATCCTGAATGATCAGCAAAATCAAGATCTTTGTAGTATGAAGCAAGAAGCTATATTTTGAACAAATTTCCCATGTGATTGGTAGCCACTAAATGTACTAATGGGTCTTTTCTAAAAAGAAAACTGCATCTGGGAGATCCTGGGATCTGCTGGGATCTCCACTGCATTTGTAACATCATGGCAGATACACAGGTCCTCTGGGTTCTCTCAGCTGTGCTGATTGTGCCATTGGGTGATAAACACAGCTGTGGCCTTCTCCACAGGCTGCCCTGAGGACCTCTATCAATCCTTGCTCCTCATCACCAGCCCAGCCCTCCTACGGGACTGGCTCAGCACTTCTAGCTTTGAGCTGCCTGGGCATCTCCCACAAAGGCTGTGCTGAGTTGCAAAAAATCCAGAGCTCTGCCTCCTTCACCTTCGGCATGATCTAAGCATGTCAGAGTTGCCACATGAAAGAAAGCTGCTTGTTTCTCAGAGCAGGTTGCCAATTGGATAACCAAGTATTGTCCTCCCAGCCCATCATAAAACCTCCATTAAAACCTCATATTACATTTCTCAGTCTGTAGAGCAGGCTTTACTTGGACAGAGGACAGTTGAAGGAGATGCTACCATGGGTTCTCAGCCCATTGCCTAAGGCTGTCTCCTCTGACACCTTGGAGGACAGTAGCCTGCCTGGCAGTGAGTGAGCCTTTCATTCCAGATCCTGACCTGGCCTGTGTAATTAGATGCTCTGGCTAGACCCTATCTCATAGCTGAGTCACTCAGAGCAGGGTACAGTCACTAGGTTTAGGGAAGCCTGGACACTGTCTTCCCATTCATTCCCTGGTAGTGGGAGCTTATGACAAGAAGAAAAACCATATGGAGACCTGGGAACTATCTGGGTAGTCTCAGGTCCTCTCTAAATTGCTGCACCAGTATAATCCAACAGGAAGTAAGGGGATTTTATTTTTGCCTGTATGAATTCGTGAATTACATGTTTTATGTATTACTTGGTGCTTTTGAGTAGGCGAATGAAAGACTATAATCCAGCTGACACTCCACAGACGTGAGTGTGTATGAGGAGGATCGTGGCCAAATCTGTGTGCTTTCCGTTTAAAGATTAAGGGAGCGACCACAGGGTACTTGGGAGAGAACTTGGGGTCGGAAGGCAGCTTAGCCATTCCCATGGCTCAAAGATCTTGGGAAAGACATGCATCCTCTTTGGTATGTTATCTCTCTCTCCCTTTTGAAAGAAACAATGTTTGAAGGATTGAAGACAAAAAATAAATAAGAAAATGACTATGAAAGCATTTTGTAAATTGTGATGTTAGGCCAATGTGCTATTAAATTGGAAATTAAATAGGAAATGGTATCATTCTACCTTCTCAAATATGTTCCCTGGCCTGGGGGGCTGTGGATTTGATCCTTAGCACTGCAAAAGTGGAAGAAGAACTTGGCTGCCCACTCCCCCAAAAAAATCTCCAAACAATCAACCATTGGAAACACTATAAATAGCAGAGAAGCATTCACATAGTGCCTGACATGGCACAGTGTTGGGGAATTTTTTGTTTTGTTGTACATAGGGATGCTATGAGTCAGATTCGACTTGACAGCATCTAACAACAACAAATGTGTTCTCTGCTTGCCCCATCCTTCCCTCTGCTGTGAAACTGCCCCAAGTAGTCTTCATTGTTCACTGCTTATGGTACAAACTACTCCCACACTCTTCCCTACTATAACATTAAGAATTATCTCTGTCTTTAAAGATATACCCTTAGCTCCATCTCCTTCCTGATGCTACCTCATTAACTACCCCTCTCCATAATTCACTCATACTCCCCAATCTGGTGGAGTTATCTTCTTACCACCTCCATTAGGACATTCCTGTGACCCTTCCCCAGTATGTCTTTCCCCCTTGGGTTTTCCTTAGAACAACCCTCCTCTTTTTCAGGGTCCATATCTTTGTCTTATCATTGTTGTTGTTGTTGTTAGGTGCCGTCGAGTCGGTATCTGACTCATAGCGACCCTCATAGGGTTTTCAATTGCTGACTGTTTCGGGATTGCCTTGGGAGTGGATTGCTGGGCCCTTTTCCCATTTTTTTGCGGTGCTGGGAATTGAACTCAGGACCTCAGAGAGTGCAGCGCAGTGCTCTACCAACTGAGCTAAATCCCAGCCCTGTCTTACCATAGTCATGACCATTTTAGCCCTCACTGACTTCCTTTCTGAAGCATGGCCCTTGTCCTGCACTGCTGTCTTCTATTATTCATATGTCTTAGCACAATCTTTCCAACAGAACTATATAGTCCACCTGGATAGCACAATGCTAGACTCATAGTACTTGCTCAGTAAAAAATCTGATTGGGTTGTAACACCAAAGCTATAGGGATCTGATTTCTTCCACATTCTTTATCAAATGCTATCTTCATTTCTCAGTTCTGATTGACTATTCCAGCCCCTGAGCTCATCCCAGGTATACTTGCTGGGAGGCCTTTTCTCCCCTTCTGTTATGTCTAGGTCTTCCTTCTTTCTATGAGTTTAGATGCCTGGGAGTTGTCTCTCCCATGAGATTCCTAGTATCCAATGTGGCAAGAAGTCAGGACATAGTATCTTTGGTATCCTAGAAGATTCTCAGTGGTGTCTAAGTGGAAGAGCCTAGGGCAGGTTGATTTGTAAATCATTTACATGGATGATCATTGCATAATATCTTTTATACATACATAATATACATATATACATAATATCTTTCATTACATGGTATCTTTCATAGATGCAATGCTTAAAGTTCTGAGGATGAATGGGCTAGACTATAGGAAGGATCTGAACTAAGATCAGTGCTTTCCCTTTTCTCTGAGATATGACATCTGGAATCTTCTCTCTACAGGAGAGTAGGACTCCGTAGATTGATCTTTTCCCAATTCTGTCTTTGCTACTCAGCAGTCCTGGAGTTGATGTATCTCCTTGATTTCTCTTAGCCTGTTTCTTCTGGTGGATTATAGGAGTTTAACTAATTTATCTCAAGGGAGTAACTAATCTTAACCACATATATTAACTATTATTACTATTAGGATATTATTACTATCAAAATATCAGAAAGATGCCTATTTATGTTTTATTGACTATGCAAAGGCATTTGACTGTGGATCATAACAAATTATGGATGACACGTTGAAGAATGGGAACACCAGAGCACCTAACTGTACTCATGGGACATCTGTACATAAACCAGAAGGCAATTGTTCAAATAGAACAAGGAAACACTGCCTGGTTTAAGGTTGAGAAAGGTGTGTACCAGGGCTGTATACTTTCACCATATCTCTTCAATTTCTGTGCTAAGCAAATAATCCAAGAAGCTGAACTTTATGAAGAAGAACACGCATCATGATTGGAGGAAGACTCATTAACAACCTGTATTAGGCAGATGACACAACTCTGCTTGCTGTAAATGAAGAAGATTTGAAACATTTACTGATGAAGATCAAAGAACATAGGCTTCAGTGTGGATTGCGACTGAACATCAACAAAACAAAAATCCTCACAACTGGGTCAGTAAACAGCCTCACAATAAATGGGGAAAATATTGAGGTTGTCCATGAGTTTGTTTTACTTGGTTCTATTATCAACACCCACGGAAGCAGCAGTGAAGCAATCAAAGGACGCATTGCTTTGGGAAAAGCTGTGGCCAAAGGTCTCTTTTAAAGTGTTGAAAAGTAGAGCTGTAACATTGAAGATGAAGGTGCGCCTGACTCATGCCATGGTATTTTCAGTTACATCCAATGCTTGTGAAAGTTGGACATTGAACAACGGAGACAGGAGACGAATTGATGTTTTTGAATTATGGTGCTAGAGATGATTATTGAATTTACCATGGACTGCCAAAAGAACCAAGAGATCTGTCCTAGAAGAGGTGCAACCACAGTTCTCCTTGGAAGCAAGGATGGCTAGACTGTGTCTTGTGTATTTTGGATATGTAATCAGGAGGGACCAATCCCTGGAGAAGAACATCATGTTTGGGAGAGTGGCAAGTCAACAAAATAGGAAGACCCTCCACTAGATGGATTGAAACAGTGTCTGCAACAATGGGCTTAAATAAGATTGTGTGCCTGGCACAGAATTGGGAGTGTTTCATTCCACTGTAAAAAGGGTCGCTATGAGTCGGACTCAACTCCAATGCACCTAACAACAGCAACAACAACATTATTACTGTTACTGAATAACTTTTCTTAGTTTACAAACAAATCAATGCCCTTCAAAGTATTTCCTTATCTCTGTTTCTGCCTTAGGAAACCTCAATTTTCCTTCTTTCCTCTGCATCCAAAATTTTGGAAGAGTGTACCTCAAAGCCCTCATTTTTTTATACTACAAACCCTCACCTTTATAACTCAGCTTCCATTTTCCTCACTCATGGAGTTGTCATATGTTAGCCTATTTGTTAACACTGCAGTGTCAGGTTCAACACAGGCCTCTTCTCAGACCGCTTTTCTCATCACAGAATTGGCACTGTTGAAGGCCTTCCTTCACTGAAGTCCTTGCCTTCCATGTCATTCTTAACTTACAAGATTCTCACGATTCCCCAGTTATTTCTTTGAGTATTTGATTTTTCTTTGGCACCTTCTCCTTTGATCAAATTCCTCCAGTAAACTCTTGGCTCTTCAGAGCCCTTTGCACTTCTTAACCCCTATCTCTCCATGGGCATGTGATACCCAGTGCCCGAAGTAAGGTTCATAGGCTTGAGGTATGTGTACTATTGACTGTGTGTTGAACAGGTGACTGTGTGTGGAGTGTGTGTGTGTGTGTGTGTGTGTGTGTGTGTGTGTGTGTGTGTGTGTGTGAAATACATACATACAGAGAGAGAGAGAGAGAGAGAGAGAGAGAGAGAGAGAGAGAGAGGAGAGACAGAGAAAGACACAGAGAAAGACACAGAGAGATAGAGACTATTTAGGCTCCTAAATGATGGTTCTGGCCTCCATTCCACTCAGCAAACAGACAATGGGAAATGGGCTTCCAGTGTTTCTCTTGCACCAGGGCCTAAACACAGCCTGTGACTTCTTTTGCTGCTCAGATGGCACCTCCACCTCTGCAGCATCCCAGGCGCTACCTGGCTTATCTTGGGCTGGATCTCAGTGTCAAGTGTGGCACCTCTCAGAGGATTTTCAAAGGTCACTTTGCATCTGCTTAGCATTGATCTTTTTTTTTTTTTTTTTTTTTTGTGGTACTGGAGGTTGAACCCAGGGCCTCGCGCTTGCATGCTTTGCAAGTGTTGGACCACTGAGCTGCCGCCTCCAGCCCATTTTCTTTACTTTTTTTTGAGACATGGTCTTGCTAAATTATGAAGACTTCCTCTGGTCTCGAACTTACGATCCTCCTGCCTCCACCTCTTGAGCTGCTAGGATTACAGGCATGCGCCACCGGGCCCAGCTCTTTAGCATTGATCTTAAGTGCTGTCTTTGGAATCCATGAAAGTCACACTTCACATACCTCCAGCATATTCTCTGATTCATGTCTTGATGAATCTTTTCTCCTAGGCTCTGGACCCTTATCTTCCTGTGACAGATTCAATTTATTTAATAATTTTGTCTCCATTTCACTCCCCCAGTCCTATGCCTTCCACATTCTCTATTGACACATTCTGGAAAATCCTGAAACAATATTAAAAAGTATTGTTTCACATATAACAGTTATATATAGTTATGAGCTGATATTTTGACACATGTATACAATGTACAGTAATCAAATCAGAGGAATTATGATATCCATCATGTTAAACATTTACCATTTATTGATGGTAAGAACACTCAAAATGTTCTCTTCTCACTATTTTGAAATGCACCATACATATTGTAAACTTATTGTTGTTAGGTGCCATCCAGTCCTGTCCAACTCATAGTGACCCTCATAGGGCTTTCAATGGCTGATTGTTTTGGAATTGCCTTGGGAGTGGATTGCCATATCCTTATCAACTAGTGCCATAGAACACCAGAGTTTACGTTTCCTACCTAACTGTGACATTGTATCCACTCCCCATCCCCTCTCAGCATCTCCTCCCTAGCCTCTGGTAACCACTATTCTACCCTCTGCTTCCATGAGGTCAACTCTTAGATGCCACAAGTAAGTAAGATCATGCAGTATTTGTCTCTTATCTCTTGAGCTTTCTAATCTCAGTATTTCTTTATTCTTTGGAATTCTGGTGATATTTCTTCTGGACTCTGATAGAAGTTTTCTGAGAGATCTCCTCTGTCTGTTTCTCCACCTTTCCATCCACACTCCATATCCTGGACAGAAAGCTCTATCTAAACATGAGAACCAGTCCTACCACTCGTTTGCTCAGTAGCACTTCCTGACTCTGTATTGAATACAGACTGGAGTCCCAAGCCATTAACTTACTCTTTGGGCATAGTAGCACTTTCTTGGTACCAAAGTGTTGCTCCAGCTGTCCACTCATCTTGGAATGCGGTTGTCCCTCCCCTGAATGTCAAAATCCTTCCTAGCTGCCAGGATCTTTCAGAGGGTACCACCACTTAAAGCCTTCTTTGACCCTTAGGTGCAGAATTAATGACTTCTACCTGGGCCTTATTGCATTTTGTTTATGTTTTTGTGATAACAGGGAAGGCAGGCTAGTGGTTGCCATAGAAGAATCTGTCATCTTTGCAAAGTGGAAGGCAGGGTTCCAGTCTTTGTGCCTTCATCATCTTTGAACCTTATTTTGCTTCACCCAGCACAATGATTCCTATATAAAGGGCTTTCCACAAGTATTTGCTTTATGTGTTGTTGGACTGAAAGATTTTCAAGTGGTATGTGTGACTCTTTGGGAAAGAACCTCCAGGTTTTCTTCTTCTTCCAAGGTAGCTCTGGCCCTGACAGGAAGAGATCCTGACTGTAGTTGACTGTAGTTTGGGTCATTCTCATTTCATACTCACATTCCCAGGACTAACCAGAGCCACAGTCCACACCCTCTGAACCCAAGCTACTAAGGACTTGGACAAATACTGACTGATAGCTAGCACAGAGAAGTTGTATAAGATGCATAGTATCACATAGCAAATCACCAGGGAATAATGGACAAGCTCTATGAATCTCTCTAGGCTTGAAAAAAATGCCAAAAAATAGAAAATGATTTTGCAAATCTTATTTATTGTCTCATTGAATAGCCATTTTCTATGCTCGGTCTGACCCTCAGTGTGATTTAGAGAGGACAAAAGCTAATAAAACCTTACTTCTTAAGAAATCTACTTTACACAAATGATTACCATATCACATTTCCTTCCTTCAGTTTTTAATGGGTCTCCTACTTGTTAGTCCTATTTTCTTAGTCTTCATTTTTGACACATCTTCCTCTGCCTATTTCAGAGCCATTTGTGTCCCCAAGGGCTTACTCTTCTTGTCCCTTTATCCACTTCCAAGGCTCCAGTTTGCCTCTCCACTCTGAGGACTCTCACATCATTGATCTTGGTCTGTTCATTATAATCTCCAGCTTCCCAAATCCACAAACACCCTCAGTTCTGCAGTCTATTATATCTTGCATTTGAATTTGCCATGCAGTCAGCTGGGCCAAAGAATTCTGGCCTCCATTGTAAAGACAGCGATGATAAGACCCAAAGTCAAAGGGCAGACTCAGTCCCACAGTGAGGGGGCCACACTGGTAAGACAAGGACTTGGATTCCTGGCTCCAGGCTGCAGATCCTTCAGCTCTTTCTCTGAACACCCCAGTTTTGGGATGGACTTCAGGGCCACCACCTGCCAATGGTAAAATGAAGAGTCAAGGACTAACCACATTATTGAAAAGAGCTAGTAATTCAACCTTAACTTCAGAACTCCAGAACTCAAAACTTTACACTGCCTGAGCAACTCTTATCCTAACAGCTAGTCTCTCAATTCCAGTTTCCCCATGCTACTCTGGCCTTAACCAGGCTTCCTCCATCCTTGGCCACAGGAGGAGATAACATCTGCCAAACATCCCTTTTATAAATTCTGGGAAATGTGTTCCAATCTAACCAAAGGACTCAAGATGAGATTAAGAGAAAAGAGAGGGAAAAAATAAACAGGGAAGAATAGATTTATCTCTTCCTTTATAGCATGACACAGACAACCTGCAGGCCTACCACTGTAGGGTCTGATCCTGTCAGATCTCTGAAGCTAAGCAGGGTCAGACCTGGTTAGTACTTGGATGGGAGACCGCCTGGGAACACCAGGTACTGCAGGCTTGGGAGAAGGACCTGGCAATCCACTCCCAAAAAACAATTAGCCATTGAAAACCCCATGAATAGCAGAGAAGCACTATCAATAGTGTTTCACCTACTGTACATAGAGTTGCTATGAGCTGGACACCGACTGGATGATAACAAGGATAATATTTATGTACCACTTAGCCGTGATATGAAATGTTTACCTCCTAGAGGCCAGGCTTAGAGTTCTACTTCTGACCCAGAACAGCACATCTCAGATTGGCTGGCTGTCCTTTCTGCTAAGATGTAAAGCTCTCCACACCTATTCCTCCATCCTCATAAAAGCTCCTCTCTCCTTGACCTTTCTCTTACCACATGGAAAGAGAAACTCAGGTTAGATGTCACATCTATTTTCTTGCTTTCGACTCCAAGATTCTCCAGCTGAATTTTCAAGTAGGGGGGAGCTGAAGGATTTGTAGAGTTAATGGTGGTGGTGGTGGTGGTGGGAGATGAGAAAAAGAGGGAGGTGGGAGAGAGAGAGCGAAACAGAGAGGGAGTGTGTGTTTTAGGAGGGGACTGCTTACTATTGTAAGCTGAACCTTGGTCACTTTTAGGCTTTGCTATCTGGAGAGGCATCTGCAGCTATAGCACCTTAGCATCCAACACTGCTTGATCTCCAAAGCTAAGCAGGGTTGGCCTGGGAATACCAGGGGCTGCAGGCTAGGGAGAAGGACCTGGGAATCCACTCCCAAAACAATCAACCATTGAGAACCCTGTGAATAGCAGAGAAGCACCGACAATAGTGCCAGGCATGGCACTGTGTTGGGGAGTGTTGTACCAGGGTTGCTATGAGTTGGACTCTGCTCGACTACATCTAACAACAACAACAAAGCTAGGGAGGCAGGGTGAGTTTCAGCTTCCAGGCATCTTGAGCTTCAGTCAGAGTTCAGCCTTGTTTCCTCTCCTGATGCTGCATTCACGTCCTCTCCCAAAAGGAGAAAGTCTGGGTGTCCTGCCTTCTTGTCAGGTTCCCCCACGAGAAGCATTTCCTCCTGCCAATTGTCTTTAGCGTCTACTGGGCCAGATCTGAATGGGGGCTCTTTATCTTCTCAGGGCCTCTTCCCCACTACTCAGAGACCGTGGGGGTCATGGACCCTGTACCAGTGCTGCTTATGGAAGGTCTGTCAACCTCAGCTTGGGTGAACCAAGAGCCTCTTCCTGTTGGAAGCTCTGCTGAACATCTCCTTGTTTCCTTTGGCTTCTCCTTTAGCATCTCCCAGGACCTACCGGTGGCTGTGTTCATACAGGTGTCCTGACTGCTGTGCACGTCGGGGAGGGACTCAGAAGATCACAGAAGAGTTATGTGATGTGTAAATGGCTTCGGTCCAGGTTCAGACCAGTTAATCATCAGAGCAAGAACTCAGATCTTCTGGGCCTGGGGTGGTGCCTTTGTCCTCAGGGATATAAGCAGACAAGGATGACAGGACAGGAAGTGAGTATAAGATAGAGCTTTTGGTAGAAAATGGGAACCAGCTGGGCAAGGTGGTGAATGCCTGTAATCCTAATGGCTCAGGAGGCAGAGGCAGGAGGACTGCACGTTCCAGACCAGAGGCAGTCTGTGTAACTTAGCAAGACCCTGTCTCAAAAAGCAAGAAAATGGGCTGAGGATGCAGCTCAGTGGTCCAGCACTTGCAGAACATGCAAGTGCGAGGCCCTGGGTTCAACCTCCAGCACCGCAAAAGAAAAAAAAAAAAAAAAAGGAAAGAAAATGGAAACCAGTGGTTCCCACCAAGGTCCTTAGACATGTCGTGGATTTACTAGTAACCTGTGTTCTTACATGTGGAAAGAAAGGAAGAGAGAATAGTAAAAACAGGCTCCCCCTTTTGTATGGTGACTTACCTAAGCTCCTCACATCACAGATGAAGCCGAAGGCATAGCCTCTACTCTGGCAGAACTCATGGTTTTGTTGAGGAGACTGGAATAACCACAGAAATAAAAGTGGTCAAAGAGTCCAAGCCAGGCTTACCTAGGAGATAAGTGACTGGATGGCATTAAAATGGGGATGAGGCATCTTATGAAGACAAGCTCCCCTTGAGAATAATCTACCCACCCAGATAGTATTCAGCACTGACCCGAGTACTATTGGCCTTCATCAGGAAGCAAAATGTTTGGGTAAAGTAGGACACAGATGAGAATAGTTGTCTGGTTGGTGAGAGGAAGCTGAGGCCAAAGGACAAGGGACCTTGGAGTGGATGAAGGCCCAGAGACAGCCCCCGGCCCAGCAGGTTTGGATTGCTCTGCAAATACTTGAGCTGTGGAATATGAATTACTTTTAGTCTTGTACTGAATTCATTCACGCAATAAAATTTTTACATGTCCAAAAAATTCTATGTCTAAGCTCCAGTTTCCAGGGTGGATAAAAGTCCATTTTTGTACAGCCCTTCCTCTTTTTTAGGTTGTATTTTCATTTAGGTTGTGCCTGGAGGTATGAGAAAGGCCTCTAGTCCAGCATTCGTCCCAGCTTATTCTGATAATGCACACTTGTCAGTCCATGGTTGATTTAAATTTAATTTTCCACATACCACATTTAGCCATAGGACCTCTTCCCAGCTCCCCGAATCTCCACATCCAATACTACTTCCTGGCCCACCATATGGGAGGCCCCTCAGAGGTTCATTTGGGATGCAGCCCTTGAGGCAAGGTCTGGTTTCATCCTTTCCTGAAACTTGTCATTCTCTCATCTTCCTAGTTCTGCGGGATCCCGTCATTCCCTCTCTGTAACTGGGTTGCTACCCTCTTCTTCCTGGACCACGCTCTTCTCCTGTTGGACTAAAGGCCTGGACATGTTTTGGTTGACCCAGACTGTGGCTTCCACAATAGAAATTCATTTCTTGTGGTTCTGGAAACAAAGAGCCTATGATCAAAATGTTCAAATTGTCAATTTCTTCTGAGACCTTTCTCTTTGGTCTGCAGATGACTGCCTTCTTGAGTTCTCACATGGATTTTCCTCTTTGGATGTGCATCCTTACTGTCCCTCTGTGTGTCTAAATTCCCTCTTAAAAGGATGTCTGTCAGTTGAGATGAAATTCCACTCTTAAGACCTCATTTTAACTTAATCACCTGCTTGAAGATTTTACCTCCGAACACAGTCACATTCTGAGGCATTCTGGGCTAGGATATCAACATGTGAATTATGTGCAGATGGGGGGTGTCACAATTCAGTCCATAATAGTAGTCTAAGTTCTTAAACCATTTTGTCTACTGAAAATACTAGGAGGCATTGACTCAAAGGGGCCTCAACAGTTCTTTAAATTTTTTTTAAGGTGTCCATGATAATAAGATTCCACTTTGTAATCACCGAGCTTTAGCTGACTGGCTGAACATTTTTGTATTCATCAAATGAACCTCAGTATTCCCCCAGGTAGAGAGAATACTGAATAAATGTTAAACAACCAAACTTTGGGTAGAGTTGGTGTTCTGTTTTAACCATTGGGATTCTTCGCAGGATTTTATTAGAATAAAACCCACCTGTTTGGAAGAGATTGGAGAAATGGTCACATAGCCCTGACCTAGGGCCACTTAGGACTCTCAGCAGCCCTCTCTAAGCTGCCTCCACAAACAGCTAAGAGGCCCACAGTCCTCCCTGATGCTCACCTGCCTTTTGTGACCCTCTTGTGTCATGGCAAGGTAGAAAGAAAGGGAGAATGGAGCCAGCACTGGGCTGCTCTCTCCCAGGGACTCAGAGTCAGTAAGAACACACTTGCCCCTGGGGAAGCCCCTCCATGGGGAAATCTGAAGACATCACAAGGGGTGTCCTTGTTATTCCTGGGCTGCCTTTCATCTTAATGGGCAGATGATGGTGCGTATTATTCCTTTCTCGCAGAGTTAGGATTTTTCTTTAAAGAAATAATTAGCAGGTACATTTAAACCTCTCCAGTGACTCATTCTTCTTTGAAATACTAACCTGGGGTTGTCTCCTTCAGAGAATAAAATAATGATGATAGCAATTTATTTCACAGCCAGAGCCAGGCCAATTAGCACATGCCCTATGCCCAGAGCTTACATATCTCTGAAGTCTCTTTCGGCTTTAATGTGTCCTGAAATTCCATTACAGGAGCTTCCCCTTTAAATACTTTTCCTTCTTTCTCTTTTATTTATTCTTTTAATTGTACATATTTATGGGGTACAGTATGATAATTCAATACATGTATACAATATATAATGATCAACTTAGAGTAGCTAGCATTTCCATCTTCTTAAACATTAAAAAATATTTTTGGTTAACTTGTGATGGTTGAACACATTTATGAGGTACAGTGTGTTAGGATTTCCATAGTAGAGAAGGGGGTTAGAGGTAGAGGTAGAGGTAGAGGCCCTGCAGGGAGAAGTTTGGGAGACTGGGATTCTCTGGACTCATTTCTGTCTAACAGACCAGGAGGAAAACTTTGTAGGCTTTGAGAGTCAGGGATCCATCTGCAAAGAGAATCATAAAGGGGTCCTGATTGTGAACTTCAATGTTTCATTTTTCTTTATCGTGTCTCAAGGATGGTGGGTATGCTGCAGGCCTATGGCAACACACAGTCCCTTGTATAACATCAAATCTCATTGATGTTCCTGTTCAGAGATCATTTCAATGTCCATCCATTCCCTGCTTTCTTATTTTTTTCTTTTACCAAATTGTCTTCCACTGCAGTTTCTATGAGGTATCTATGGCAAAGGTTATCCTGCAAGACAGAAGTCCCCAATCCTTGGGCTGGGGACCACCAGTACCATCTGTATTTACAGCCTCTCCCCATTGCTCACATTGCTCTGCCTCCTGTAAAATCAGCATCCCCCTCTCCAGTCTGTTGAAAAATTCTTCCACAAAAGGGTCCAAGAAGTTTGGGGACCACTGTGGCAAGGCTCAGAATGAGAGCAATAGACGAGCCCTTGGCAATCAGCTGTGGCCGAACCTCTCATCTTTTAGACAAGAAAACTAGGGTCCCAAGTGTGAGTGGTGAGATTTCAAAGACCATACAGGAGGATAAGTGTGGAATTAAGACTCAGCCCACAATGTCCTGACTTCTTTCCCATTTCCATTTAGAAGCTTCAGATATTTTGAAGTATTTATAGGAACATAGGGCAGGCTTGGGGGATCTAAATCCCATGATCTTGGCAAAGTAAGGCCAAGTTAACTTCTACTGTAATGTGAGCCCAAATTCCTTATTCTTATTCTTGATGGAAATTAAGAGTGGGGGTCAACAATGTTTTAGTTAGATTACCGCAGAGGCATATCCTTCTTAGGGGCATTTTTATCACTATGGTTCATTTTCTTTAAGTTTCCTCTTTCTCTTCAAATATAGGGAAATCCAGGACCCAGGAGCCTGTGGAAAGCTGGGTCTTAAGTCTTTGGTCTAATATTCCCATGTCTAAAAGGAGATGCTGAACTATTTGGTGAGTGGGAGATTAGACCACATTGCTCTATTGTTCAGAACTGAAGCCTGATAATGTGGGAACAGAGCTTCACTCATGAGATTTGTAACCCCAGGTAACCTCAGGCCACCTTGCTATTTATCTGTCTAACAATTTTATCTATCTAGGTTCCAGCCTGTGATGTACTAATCTTGAACAAGTTGCTTAAACTTGCTCAGGCATAAATAAGCCTCAAATGTTATTGAGTGTAGGAGGGAAATAAAAATAATACTCACCTCCTAGGGTTGCTAAGAAGAATAAATAAGATCTTGCATTTATAGCATCTGGAGCATAGTAAATGATGTAACTAATTATAGTGAAGGATAATTTTTATTGCTATTGTTTCTTGACAACTGGTCTGAGAGAACTCTTCTTCATTCTTTTAAAAGATTAACTCATGTTCTCTTGAGGCGTAGGGGCTGTCAGCTGAGTGCTGAGATTCCATGTCCTGGTCCTTTCTCTTTACTCTCTCTTTACCAGCCTTGTAGGACTTTCCTCTGGGTCATTTGCCTGCACTTTCTGTATGAAGGACTACCACATTTATCTTCTCTCAGATAGACAAGAACATCGAGCCACTCTCTCTTCATGGCCAAGCCAGAATAAATCCAGTGGCAGGGGACAGCTAGTCACCGTCCACACTTATAAAAGAGAACAGTTCTCTTCCCTTACCCTGGGCTGAGCTATTCTGTGGCTATAAAAAGATCCCTGTCCACTTCAAAAGGCCTTTTTTTTTTTATCAGCTTATCCATACAGATCCTGTTCAACTCTTCTCATTTTCAAAGGCAGAATGAAACCCCTTGGCTGAACCCCCAGCTAGGCTCTTACCTTCCTTAAAATATCTTTAACTTCAATTAAACTGATCCCTCTTGGCTCCCTTTATCAAATAGGTTGTCTTCACAAAGAGTTCCCTGACACTCTCTCCCTCCCTCCTTCCACCCCAGTCCCCCATCAATGACCTGTCATTCTGATCTCTAGGCAAATTTATACAGAGTTAAGCAATGCAGCTTGGGCCAGACCTTAAAGCTGTCCGACCTTTTAAATATCCTCTTGTTTCAGAACATAGCAAGCTCTTAACCACTTCTGTGCCTTCAGAGAGGCGCAATAAATGAAGCATTGGCTCAGAGACTATCAGCTGGGTTTTCTAAGTCTTGTTCTGTTTGGACTCCCTGTGTGAATTTGGTCAAGCATGGGTTTCATTTTTCTATAAGTAAATTAGGGAGGTAAGCATACTCATTCAAAATGATGTATGCAATGATTACTTTGCCATAATTATCTATTTCTAAGTTTGTCTCACTAGTAAAGTGTGTGTTCCTTGAGGGCAGGAAAAGTTGTCTTATCTCGGTATCCAATTTCTTGGAAAATATTTATTGAGTGAAGGTGCCTGAGCTCTCCTCCTGTGTACCTTTCCATCTGTCCCAGCTGGACCCGTCTATGCCACATACCATTCTCTTTAACCTTGCTCAGCTTCACTGACTCCCAAACACAGAGTGGAGTCCCCCAGCAGGTGATCTTCCACAATTGTACTGTGGGAGGTAGATCAACTGAAAGCTGACTTTTCTGGCTCTTCCCCCTTCCTCCAAGCTGTCTGCAACATCGCATTACTGGTGAAGGGATCTGGCTTCCCTAGTGACTTTTGAAAGGCTCAGATGGTGCAACCCAGGAGAGCAGGGGAGATAACTTCCAATAGGCGAGATTTGAATGGTGGCAGAGAGGGAATGGGAAAGTGTTTGCAGACAAATCCCTGCTTTTCCTTCTTTTCACAAGTCTATTTTTCCTACCTACCATGCACAGAGCTGCCCAGTGTGATTGAGTGAAACTTTGGGCCTTTGAATGTTGTGTTTCAAGCTGCAGTTAGCGGGATAAGAAATCACCTTTACTTCTCATTCTTCACAGTCTCATTGCCCTTTTTACCTTAGCTACTCTGGGACTGCCCCTCCCCGCCAACTCTTCACACTTAAGTCTCTCCTCACTTTCTGTTTTCTGGAAGCCCACGTTAAGGTTAAGATGCCATCTGTCAAAACCAGCCTATTCCAAACCTACTCATCCTTGCAGGTTCATCGAAAGTGAAAATGAGCAAAGATAATGCCATGCAATTACCCATTTTAGGAAATATTAAAATGAAGCCTAGAGGAAGGAAGTGAATTGCTCCAAGGTAATGGTTGGATCCCTAATTCCTATTCCACAGCCTAGCAACAGGAGCATGGGAAGCAGGGCAAACCCTTGGTGGGGGTTCTTCAGTAAGTGAAGGCTCTATAGTGGTGACCATGTTAGAGTAGAATTTGTTCTTAGCTGGTCCCTGGGTTGGAGGATTCAGTAGCATAAGGCAGTGCAGGCCAACCAGGACAAAAGATATTTATATAAGGAGGATCCATCTGCTTTTGATGAGGAAAACAGAGATGCCACCAGAGGAGAGTGAAAACTGAGGAATCTGTTCCCTTGGGCATTGGGAGCCGTGAGAACTGAACTGGTATTTTTACTTTCTCTCTTATTCAGACTTAACTGTCTCTTCCCCCTTTTGTGGTACTGGATTTGAATCCAGGGCCTCATACATACTTTCCAAATGCTCTTAGTCCTTTTGTTTTGAGACAGGATCTCACTAAGTTATGCAGGTTGCCTCTGGCCTTGAACTTGTTATCCTCCAGCCTCAGCCTCCCTAGTCACGGAGATTACAGACATGTGCTACTGTGCCCGGCCTCCTACCCTGATTAAAAGCAGGCTGCACAAGGCCTTTACAAGAGTCCTTCAGGGTTAACAAGTGAATCTTTGTGCCCAGCACCATCTGAGCTCCTTCATCTTTTTCCCAGGGATGAGACTAATAATTTATCCACATGGCTGTTGTCTGTTTTCAGGATAAGAGGAGTAAAGAGAACAAGGGGCTCATAGAAACAGACTGCAAGGGGGCCTGAGATGCACATAGTTAACCCATCCTTTATGCAGATGAAGAAACAAAAGACCAAAGATCATGTGACCTGCTCAGGGTCAGGCAGCTGACTGGGACAGATCTGGATTGCAAAATAGTTTAATTTTCTAATTGAGAGAGAGAATTCAGAAAAGAAGCTTAAGTTTTCCAGAAGGCTCGGTAGGGCAAGAATCAGAAAATGGACTCTTTCTCATCTTTTTTAACCCCAATCCCAGGACAGAAATGAAAGACATAGTCCTGTGGGGCAACTCTAAGTGCCACTTTCATCCCCATGGAATTGCAGAATGTTCTGTGGTCTCAAATTCTACAACTTGGTCTCTTCCTGGCTGCTCCCTGAGTTATGGGGAGAAAGAGAATAATCTGAGGAAAATTCTAAGGGCATTATGGGGAGGTAGAGAGAAGACCTGAGTCAACTGACAAGTGCCCTTTTACTAACTGGGAGTGTGGGTGAGTCATATAAAATTTCTGAGGCTCTGTTTCCTTATCTTTAATGTGGGGATAAAAACATCTGATTCATAGTGGTAGAAAGGATATAGCAAGATAAAGTATGTCTGAAAGTATTAATTTTTGTCCTTGTTAGGGCCGTCAAGTTGGATCTGATTCATAGCGATCCTACCTACAGCAGAATGAAGCACTACCCAACACTGTGCCATGTACACAGTCTTTTTATGTTTGAGCCCATTGTTGCAACCACTGTTTCTTCTCATTTTGAGTGGTGCTGTGTTAGTAAAATCAGGTTCCAGGGGCTGTACTGCATTCCCATCATTAAGATAGACTCTACTTTGGGGAGGCAACTCCTTCCAAGTTGTTTCTTGAGTGCCTTCCACCCTGGGGAGCTCATTTTCTGGCACTGTATTTGACAGTGCTTCTCTGCTATTCATGGAGGTTTCAATTGCTGATCGTTTGGGGAGTGGGCTGCCGGGTTCTTCTCCTTAGTCTATCTTCGTCTGGAAGCTCAGCTGAATCCTGTGCACCATAGGTGGCCCTGTTGGTATCTAAAATACTGGTGGCATAACTTTTAGCGTCAGAGCAACACTAAGCCCACACAACACAACAAGCAGACAGACATGTGGGGGAATTTGGGTCCTAGGAGTAACCAAATTAAAGTAACTTGAGGAAGTACACTCAAATTAGGATAATGCAAAGAGAGTTACTGAAGGCCCCTTGGCCAAGGTACAGCAGAGACTAGGGAATCACACAGATCATGCAGTGCCCCAGCACTGCGAACATGCAGGGGTCAGGGATGCCTGCAAAGTACCTAGGCTAGCAGGGGTAGGAGAGGGAGCAGTCAGCAGAACTTGGAAGAGGAGAATGATCTGTGGAGACGCTTTGGATAGGAGTTGTTGGAGGATCCAACCCCAGGTGACCTTGCAGAGAGGGAGCCAGGGAAACACATACCCTGACCTCGCCTTCCTCCCTTCCTCTGATCTTTTGCCAGGCTTTGGATAGGAGCTGTTGGAGGATCCAACTCCAGGTGACCTTGCAGAGAGAGAGAGCCAGGGAAACTCGTATCCTGACCTCGCCTTCCTCCCTTCCTCTGATCTTTTGGCCAAACCCAAGTGGGAGTTGGAGGACATGGGAGCCTGCTGATATAACTTGTACAAGTCAGCCTCCCAGAGCAGAAAGCAGGGTGGAGAAATGTAGACTAGATCTGGAAGGGCAAATATAAGATGTCTGCATAGAACATATTGTTAAACTCTGAAATCATTAACAGTGAGTGGATTTTGTGGGGGGCCATCCAGAACCACAAAACTCAAGCTTGTATTCCCTCTGATGCTATCAGTTTTGTTGGCTGACCACTCCTACCTCCATCCCTCTCTGGAACTTGCCCTCGCCTTTTCGTCTTTTTTTCTGAAGACCATGACCCATATTGTATTTTCCTCTAATTTGGACTGGAATTCTCTCTCTGCAGAGTGACTCTAAATTCTAACCCTACTCTGATGGGGCTCTCAGGGGTGGTCATGGGTGTCCACTAATTGCCTTTCCTGAGATACTTCTTAGTCCAAACTTCTAGGTATCCGATCTGTGACCAAGTGACCTTCTCACAAGAAACTTTTTTATACTGGAAGACACATTAGTGGCTCTTATCTAACTAGTGTCTAATTCATTCCTACCAAGATATACACTTTCTAGAAGAGCCTTGACTGAGAAGAGAGTCAGGTTTAAGTGTGTAGGTCAGATGAGTTGTAGAAGAAATAGCACCACAAAACATATGGAATAACAGAAGCAGTTTATTACTTACAAATGCCAGGGGAGAGAAGGCAGCATGCCTAACAGGGCCAATGGGAAAGTGGGAATTGTTTGGGACATGCACATTTGATCAGCATGTGAGGAGCAAGAGAGAAGGACCTGTGGTTCAATTCCTTCCTTCCTTCCTTCCTTCCTTCCTTCCTTCCTTCCTTCCTCCTTTCTCTTTCTTTCTTTCTTTCTTTCTTTCTTTCTCTCTTTTCTCATTCTTTTCCTTTCCTTTTCTTTTCTCTCTCTCTTTTGGTCTAGGGCATTAGCCAACAGGTTTCCCATAGGGAATTCTAATTGGTGAGTTTATAGTAAGTAGACATGAGTTCCACAGCATCACACTGGTTGAGAGATGGTCACTGTGGCATATCTGCGTAGTCTGTGTAGGCCATGGAGATCAGTGGGGTGAATTGGGTAGGCTGCATCCAACTGCCCTGCAGGGAGGTGGTCACCAGGGGACAGTGGCGTAAGGCAGGTATGTGATCACACTGAGGAACGGAGAGGAGGTGCAGAACTGGAAACTGTGTCAAAATAACCAACCTCTGCTTCTGGTATGAGAAAGTTCAACTTCTATTCAGAATGGGGGCCGAGGTAACATAAATCATAACAATTCACTACAGTTACCAGCTTGGTGTGCTGTGGGGCCTTGTGTGTTGCTGTGATGCTGGAAGCTATGCCATTGGTATTTCAGATACCAACAGGGTCACCCATGGTGGACAAGTTTTAGCTGAGCTTCAAGTCTAAGACAGACTAGGGAGAAGGACCCAGTAGCCCACTCCTGAAACAATTAGTCATTGAAAACTCTATCATTAGTAGTGAAGCACTGGCAAATATAGTGTCAGAAAATGAGTGCCCCTGGCTGGAAGGCATTCAAGAAATGATTGGGGAAGGGCTGCCTCCTCAAAATAGAGTGGACCTTAATGATGGGAATGGAGTAAAGCTCCTGGGATCTCCTTTTGCTGATGTAGCACCACTCAAAATGAGAAGAAATGTAGTGGTTGCAACAATGGGTTCAAACATAAAAAGACTGTGTGCTGACACAGTGTTAGTATTTCATTCTGCTGTACTTAGGGTGGCTATAAGGTGGATTCTACTCAATGGCACCCAACAACAGCAAAAACCCAAATCTCTATGACTGGTCAGCACAGGGTGTATAAAAGTCTGACCCTTCCAAATTCTAAATATGTCAGAAGGAACATCCAAGCCACAGCATAGGCTGGGACCTTTATTGTGACTGCCTTGTGGTGCAGTTCCTCCCTCTGCCCAGACTTGCTTCCTCCTCTCCCCACAGGTGTTAATTTTGAGAGTTCTCCCCTCAGGGCACTCTTTCAGTTCTGAATCTGCTTCCTCAGTGGAACTAACCTGTGGCACTTGGTTATATACCATTGCTATCAAAATGTAGATTTGGAGCAACTCCATAAGTCAAGCATCACACTTCAGTTACATTCGTGCAGTTGGTATGGAAGCATCCAGCCAAGGAAGCTAAACAAGGGCTGAAATTTATCCTTTATGGTACTCCATATGCAGTCTGCACCAGCAAAGGGCTGCCTTTTTCTAATTTACATGGAATTTCTATATGGCCTCTTGCAGCCTTTGCTTTAGGCACATTATTTTCAGTGAAACGTCTCTATGGATGCAAGAGAAAGGAAAAAGAAAATGTCTGGGGTGAAGTTGCAACATCCTCTGGAAAATGAAGAACAGGTTGTATCTTCTTATAGACTCTAAGAAATGGCATCAAGGGTAAGACAAATCTCAGTCAGCCTCAAGGTGTTCAGCTTATGTTTATTTTTGTATCTCAGCTCGTTTCATTCAGCAGAGCATGACCATTTATAAGGTAACTTATAGCAGGGTTGGGATTTGCATCTAATTACAAATGTAATTCTCTTGCTCAAAAGACTGCTCTTTTATGCCTTCAAATTAAAAGGCCTGCACTGCCTATCCATGGTCACTGGAGAAGATAGTTAAGAATATTATTCATTCTTTGACCCTCTTGTTTTCTCTTTCTTCTCTCTCTCTCTCTTTTCTTTTCCCTTCCTTCCTCCCTCCTGCCTCCCTCCATCCCTTCCTCCCTTCTTTGTAGTTGTTGTTAGGTGCCCCCAAGTTATCCGACTCATAGTGACCCTACGTACAACAGGCGAAACACTGTGCTTCTCTTGTTATTCATAGGGTTTTCAATGAGGGATTGATTTTTGGGAGTGGGTTTCTGGGTCCTTTTCCCTAGCCTATAGGCCCTGGTGTTCCCAGGCAGTCTCCCATCCAACTACTAAACAGGCCCATCCCTGCTTAGCTTCCAACATCTGACAGGATCGGATGCCACAGTGCTACAGCTCCAGGCCTCTTCTTTGCCGTACTGGGGGTTAAACCTGGGACCTCACACATGCTAGGCAAGTGTTCCACCACTGAGCCTCCCTCTCAGCTCCTTTTCTTAAATTTTATTTTTTATTTTGAGACATGGTCTCACTAGGTTGCACAGGCTGTTTCTGCCCTCAAACTAACAATCTTCCTGTGTCAGTCTCCCAAGTCACTGGGATTAAAGGCATGCACCAGGGCACTCAGGTTGAGGCAAGACAGAGGCAAGACAGGGAAAATTTAGGGGACATTGGAAGGAAAAGAATCCTCACCCTGGGATCTGGTTTAGCCAAAAATCAAGGCTTTGGACACAACTAATAAAACTCCTGTGAGAACTGCTTGCATAGAGACTTATTTAGAGAAATACTTTAAATGAAAATGTTAAAATAGCTATGTTGTTAGGTATCATTGAGTTGGGCCTGACTCCTAGCTACTCTATGTACAACAGAAGGAACACTCCTGGCCCTAGGTTGCTTCTCTGCTATTCATAGGGTGTTTGATGGCTGATTGTTTCAGGGTTAGGCTGCCAGGTCCTTCTCTCATTTTTGGGTTGCTGGGGATTGAACCCAGGGCCTCAGAGCACTCCAGGTGCTAAAGATAGCAACACTTACAGTAAAAATGTATGTGAACTTTGAGTTTAACCTTGCTTTCCCCTCTGTAATTCTGTTTCCTGGAGAGCCTCCTGAATGGGATTATGGGGTCATGTTTGCAGTCAGCACATGCCCAGCCAACTCTCTCGTGACTCTTATCTTTAAACCTATACAATGCACATCCAGGACCATTTTATAATCTCACTTTACTAAGGGGAAGTTTCTCCAATAGAAAGTATACCAAAATGCTTCTATTTTAAACCATAAACAATGGAATTTCATCTTTTAACCTATTACTTATTTTGATCTATGTTTCTGTCTTAGTGGCATTTCCTAAAACAATGTATCTTGTAAAGCCGCCTCCCAGTCTTCATTTGCATAGGGGGAAGTTCCTTATTGTGCTGTGTGTGGGTAAAAGCAGCCCATTGTTTTATTTAGACTTTGAATTGAATTGTAGGTTACATCTTTTGAGCAATGTAATCCCAAGGGCCAAGAGTCTATAAATATCCAATGTGAAGATACTTACGCGTGTGTCTCTGTTTCTCTTCTATGCCTCTCCCTAGGGGCCTGTTGCACCCCAATGTTACCATGTGCCTTGAGGAATTCCCCTTTTGGGTCCTCTATTCTGGAGAGATGTCTGGTCCATGTCTTGGTTGCCAAAAAGAATTTTAGGACAAAACAGAGAGGTGAAGCAGAGGGGCTGGGATTTAGCTCAGTTGGTAGAGCGCTGCTCTGCAGTCTCTGAGGTCCCAAGTTCGATTCTCAGTACTGCAAAATGGGAGAAGGATGTGGCAACCCACTCCCAAGGCAATCCTGAAACAGTCAGCCATTGAAAACCCTATGAGGGTCGCTATGAGTCGGACACGACTCGACGGCACCGAACAACAACAACAACAAGATAAAAAGCAGGGCTGAGATTTAGCTCAGTTGGTAGAGTGCTACACTGCAGTCTCTGAAGTCCCAAGTTCAATTCTCAGCACTGCAAAAATGGGAGAAGGACCTGGCAATTCACTCCCAAGGCAATCCCGAAACAGTCAGCCATTGAAAGCCCTATGAGGGTCACTATGAGTCGGATACCGACTCTACTCACACCTAACAACACAACAAGATAAAAAGCAAGAGATGGGACATGCTTCAGAGTGAGCATGGGTATCTAAAGAGAGAAAGACACCCCCTAGATATCCTTACAACAAGTATATATGACGTTGTACCTTTTACTAACCAGGCTTAAGAATTAAACAAGGTTTAAAAATTACATAGAGTAAAAAATTTACTACAAGAAAAGGCAACATGAGCTAGGTAGTGCACGTATTCATCTTATCTTACAGAATTTCCTTGGGTAAGTTAAATTGAAGGGGTTTTGTAAGATGTAGTGTTTAGGCTTGGGGATGGGAGAGGGATGTTAATAATGTTAAACTTAAAGGTCATAGACATTCAGGGCCTAAGTAAGCATAGTTGATTTGTTCTTCCTGATACTCTTGTTTGAGAGCCCCTGTGAAGATGAGAATTGTCTCCTCTTAGGCAATCTGTTACTGATCTTGTTAGCTTGTTAGGTACTGACAATCCATGTTGTTTGCTATTTAGCTTAGGCATTAGCGGGCAATATGGAGAAAAGGGGACAAAAATAGCTCCTGCAGTTCCACCATGATGAAGAAGCCACCTGGGTCTTTGAGGACACTGGAAGGACACTTTCAAATGGATTCCACACCCTACCCAAGCCCTTGAGCTAAGAACTGTCCATCCAGGGCTGATGTCACACTGGGTATTCCTCAGTTTGCAAAAAGCTAGAGGGTACAAGTGCTCATGCTTTCTTCTTCCTCTCTTCTTCCACAAGCTCGCTCTTTCCACCTCCACCCCTCTTCTTCCTCTGCTTTCCTATTCCCTTTCCAGTACCCACATGCAGGTCTCTCTCCCTTCTCTCAGGCCTGCCATCTTCTCTGTCTATCTGAGGAACTTTTCCCCACAGAAGCCTGTTTACCTGTTCTTTCTGACTACCTTTTCCTGGGAAATAGAATAATCCTTATATAGATTCACTCAGGGAACCCAGTTTATTTCAAGTTCCTTTGCAGGTCTACCCACACTTATTCAGGTGCCTCAGTTTTCCCTGTAAGTATTCGTTAAAGGTGTGATATCTTTAATAAACCTATTTTATACTTTACTGGCCTGCAGCTGTAGCCCTGTGGCATCCGATCCCGGCAGATCTTAGAAGCTAAGCAGGGTCGGGCCTGGTTAGTACCTGGATGGGAGACCGCCTGGGAACACCAGAAGCTGTAGTCTTGGGAGAAGGACATGGCAACCCCCTCCCAAAAGTCAATCTGCCATTGAAAACCCTGTGAACAGCAGAGAAGCACTGACAATAGTGTTTCCCCTGTTGTACAGAGGGTCGCTATGAGTTGGATACCACCTCAACGACACCTAACAACAACAACATACTTTACTATCATTTCTGTATCAGGTATAAATTCTTTTATAAGCCAAATACAAGAACTGATGTTTTGCTGCCAGATTCCCAGACCTGTACTCCAGAACTGCCTACTCATGCTCCTGGTGTCTCCCCTGTAACATTG
The DNA here is from genome assembly GCA_007922755.1 of Pedetes capensis. Classification (NCBI taxonomy): domain Eukaryota; kingdom Metazoa; phylum Chordata; class Mammalia; order Rodentia; family Pedetidae; genus Pedetes; species Pedetes capensis. Next base: position 32,065 of record VMDO01010447.1, on the reverse strand, counting down.
TGATGAATGGCAATTGCCAGAGTATTTAATGAGGAATCTGTACCTAGATCAGGAGACAGTCCTTTTAAATAGAGCAAGTAAATACTGCTTGGTTTAAAGTCAAGAACGGTGTGTGTCAGGGCTGTATCCTTTCACCATGTATCTTCAATCTCTATGCTGAGCAAATAATCCAAGAAACTGGACTATATGAAGAATGTGGAATCAGGATTAGAGGAAGACTTATTAACAATCTGCATTATGCAGATGACACAACTTTGCTTGCTGAAAATGAAGAGGATTTGAAACATTTACTGATGAAGATCAAAGAACACAGTCTTTATTATGGATTGCACCTCAACATCAACAAAACAAAAATCCTTACCATCAAGTCAGTAAGCAACTTCATGATAAACGGAGAAAAGCTTGAGATTGTCCAAGATTTTGCTTTACTTGTTTCTACAATCAACACCCATGGAAGCAGCAGTCAAGAAATCAAAAGACACATTGTATTGGGAAAAGCTGTTGGAAAAGACTTCTTTAAAGTGTTGAAAAGTAAAGATGTCACAGTGAAGATGAAGGTGTGCCTGACTCATGCCATGGTATTTTCAGTTGCATCATATGGTTGTGAAAGCTGGACATTGAATAAGGGAGAGAGGAGAATTGATGCTTTTGAATTATGGTGCTGGAGATGAATATTAAATATATCATATTGTTATTGCCATTGAAAATCCTGTGCCTAGCAGAGAAGCACTGACAATAGTGCAGGACATGGCACAGTGTCTGGGAGTGTTTTGTTCTGTTATACATAGGATCACTAGGAGTCAGACCAGATTCTATGACATCTAACAACAACAACAACAACAACAACAACAACAACAACAACAGTTTTTGTTGTTCGGTGCCATCAAGTTGGGTCCAACTTATGGCAATCCTGATAGGATTTTCAAAGGCAGATTGTTTTGGGATTATTTGGGGAGTGAGCTGTCAAGTCCATCTCCCATTTTTGCAGTACTGGGGATTAAACCCAGGGTCTCAGAGAGGGCAGCACAGCCCTCTACTGACGAGGCTAGACTCCAGCCCTGTACTATCCCTTACCTTTACTCAATAAACTCTGCAATTCTGTTTTGTTCTTTGACATTTCCTGAAAATCATTTCTGTGATTGAGCCAAGGACCCGGCATCACCTGGGTGGTGGTTCTGAGAAGGGCAGGCAGTAACTCTGGGATACAGCACACTCACCACTGCTATCAGGCTGACCCCTTCATTTTCTGAGGAAGTAAATTTGGGGAGGAGAGCATCCATCTCCAGGCCTGGTAGCTCTCCAGGGGCACACTACAGGTCAATTGCTGGACTCCCTGTGAAACTACTTGGGTCTTCTCTGGACGATGGAGATGCTTCCAGGAAGGGAAGCTGGGGAGGGCCAGGGTAGTTTCCCAAGTAGGGCCAGGGTAGTTTCCCAAGCAGGCCCAGCTCTTCTTCCTCCTGATGTTCTAGGGGAGCTAGCAGTACCAGTAGGTGTGCTGCCCTCCCTTCTTGGCTCCCAGCAACCTGTGGCTCCCCAGGGAAGGCTCTGCTGAGGCCACAGGGAGCAGACAGAGCTGAGCCTTTGATGTGGCTCCAGAGAGAGGCTACTCTCCTTGACCAGTGGCCAGGGTTCTATTTCATGTGGACATTTCCCATCTTTCCCTGTAAGACATAAAAATTTGTACATTTATAGTTTTGGCGTGCCAAGAACATCCCCCTAGCTCATCTAATAAATGCCACCAAGCCTTCCTCCAGCAGCAGGTCATGGCCAGTCCTGCCAGGCCCACCGCAGGCAAGAGTCACTGATGGACCAGACTATGACCATTGGTAGACCTCTGCACCCTTGGGAGTTTGTCTTTTTGTCCTTGCTGGCCTCTGAACTTTGAGTCACAACATTCACACAGTCCACTATTGCCTCCAGAGATAATTTATATTCATTCTCTCTATCCCTCTCTCCACCCCACCCACCATTCCACCCAGCTTTGTCATCCTAACTTTCTATTCAGTGCAAGCTCTTTCTAGTTGCTGGTTCAGAAGTGGCAGTCCCAGCTCATGCCTCCCTCCAATCATAGTACTTAACATTTATAGATGAAAGCTTGTCTTCTTGGTGAGCCACAAAATTTGGACAGGTATTTCTTCCAGAGCAATTGGTCATCATAGCTTGCCTTGCAGAGAGACGTGAGTTTGTGGGCCCAGAACAGGTGCAAGGACAGGAAGGTGGTTCTGTCTTCTCTCTCCTCTTTTGCTTGCATGGGGCTCCCATTGGAGTTGGCTCTGGTCTTCTAGATGCAAGCTCAATCAACATAATTGATTTCTCTGATTCCAAAATAGTTTCTTCTTTGGATGATCTTGTGACCTCACTTTTCCTCTTATGTTCTCCATCAAACTCATTTCTCTCATTGCCCTTGTTTGAAGCCCCAAATTCTTCCCTACATTCCCCCTTCTTCCACCCCTCTTTTTGCTACTTCCTGTCTCTTCAGGTCATATGACAGTAGGCATAGCAGATTGTAATGATCAGAGTTACTTTAAAGTTCAAGCCAGGCAATCTTATGTCACAGGAAAAAAAATCTGATCTCTCTCTCTCTCTCTCTCTCTCTCTCTCTCTCTCTCTCTCTCTGTGTGTGTGTGTGTGTGTGTGTATCTAAGAAGTGTCTTACCTATCCTCATCTAGGTAGTAGATACCAAAGCTACAGAAGAAATCTGAACCTCCTTACTCCCTAACCAGTGCTCTTTCTGTGATAGCACATTGCTTCTCCCTTGCTTTTAGGAATTCATGCCTAATCCTTGCTTCTTGCTCAAACTTCTACTTTGGTTCTTTCCAGCTCTTACCTCTGTCCCAATCCTTCCACCCCTTAAAGACAGGGGGAAGGGGAGAAATCCAGTGACACACCCTTGATCCCTAAGGTGATGGGGTTTGGGGCTTAGTTCTAAAGCCAAGTGACATTCCTGATTGGAGATACTGCAGGTGTGGGTCTCAGGCTGCCTTAAACACCTGGAAAGTAATCAGCAGGTAACTGACTGATGCTTGAGAGGAATGAATACTGAGGAATACTCTCAGGATAAAGGAGAAAGTAGATATTTTGTTTCTTCATGATCCACCCAAGGATCACTTAACTGGAACTTTTTGTCTTAGGGTGAAGGAGTGGGGAGGATAAGATAGGGTAGCAAATCAGAAAATCTCGAGCATCCAGAGGAATCCTGATCCATGTTCTGTCTGGGAATGACACATGCCTGGCCCTCTTTCTTTTCAAGAAACAATGTCTAAGTTCTGGCAGTGGGGTATAGCAGAATTTCTGTTTCTTTTAGGGAAGATGTAGATGAGGGGAAGAAGGGAAGGAGGGGGAGAGCAGATGGAGGAGAGAGAAAGAGGGAGAAAGGGAGAGAAAAGAAGAGAGAGAGAGAGGGAGAGAGAGGAAGGGAGAGTGGGAAAAGGAGGAGAGAGAGAGACAAAGAGAGAGAGAGAGAGAGAGAGAGAGAGAGAGAGAGAGAGAGAGAGACTAGGGGAAGAGAGAAGAGAGTAGGAGAGAGAAGGAAAAAGAGGAGGCTCATATTTTCTGAGGACACAAGAGGTCAGCTGACTAGGTCACTTTCAGAGGCCCTCTGGGCAGGGCAAGAATAATCTCCTAGCACGGTCAAAGGCACCAATGAGAAAAGAACTGATCCATTGGGGATTTCCTGTTTCTGTGTCAAGTCACTCTTTCAGCTTAACTCATTGTAGGCCATTTCACTCCAGGTGCTGAATGCCACATATCTAGAGACAAGGGTCTCAAGAAGCCCTTTGGAGATCAGTATCTCCTGGTAAAGTGGCAAGCTTTTGAGAGTCTTGCATTTTAGAGCAACCTCAGCTTCAGGCAAGTTCTCTGAAGGGTAGAGTCATTCCACCTGTGTGAAGGGGTCCAACCCAGTCAGCTTTGGAGTCTGCACAAGGTAAGAAGAACATGATGGCTTCTAGGACACACTGACCTGCCCTGGGACCCTAGATTTCTTCCTCATACTCACCTACTATCTCTGTGGTCTTGGGCAAGTTTCAGGCAGTTTCCTCATCTGTACAATGAGACTAATGAGAGAGTAAGGTGGAGAGTGCCTTCTCTTCTCTCCTAACCCCCCTCCCCAGGGGACGGTCAGGAAATTCAATGTCCACTTCTTTCCTGATCCTTCTTGCTTCTTTTTCAGCTCTTCTGCCTAAATCACCCCAAAACACACCCTGTTGTAGCTGGAATCCAGCAAACGTAAGCCCTCTAGCAACTTTGGTTTTTATCATTGACTTTTAGGAGAATGATAAGTAAAAAGAAAGCAAAATGAGATCATAACCTTGAAGGATGTTTTGGGTAAGGGCTAGGGATACTGGGGTGTGTTCTGGGGCCTTTCCTATGTCTCGGTGACCCTGAGCAAGAATGTTCTTCTTATAGGCCTAGACCATCTTTCCTCTCCTCTTCAGTTCTGTGACTACCCCGGTTTGACTTCTGGACAGTATGTGACTTAGAGTTCCCTTATTGTTGTTACTAGGTGCCATGGAATTGTGTCTGACTCATAGTGACCTTCATAGGATTTTCAATGGCTGATTGTTTTGGGATTGCTTCAGGAGTGGACTGCCACGTCTTTTTCCCATTAGAGTTCCCTAGGAACTACTTAATCAGAAAAAAATAAAAAAAAGGCTTAGTGGAGTTTGACCTACTGTTCTGAACAGAATTGCCAACAGGAATCAGGCATTTTGTAAAAGAATTATAGTTAACCCTAGTTAAATATTGCAAAGGACCCTAAGCAAAGTTTTTGGATTATTACTTACTGGTGAAGTTTTCTGGGTGAGTAGGCAATTTTGTGTTAATTTAATATAATCCCTTTGCTCTAGCGAGTTCACATGGCAGTAAAGCAAATCCTTCAGTGGCTTTCTATTCTCCCCCAATCCTTACTTAGCACAATCTCCAAGACCTTTGTCATCTGCCTTCTGCCTTCCCTCCCATGTTGCCCTCCCTCCTTCAGCCTCCCTGTTTTCTTTTTAATTCTTGAATTAGCACTCTCTGCTAGCTCAGTTGGTAGAGTGTTTGCACACTCTGAGGCCCTGGGTTCGATCCCCAGCACCACAAAACAGGAGGACCTGGCAGCCCACTCCTGAAAACAATCCACAAACAATCAGCCATCGAAAACTCCATGGATAGCAGAGAAGCACTGACATAGTGCCCGGCATGGCACAGTGTCAAGGAGTGTACCGTTCTGTTGTACATAGGGTTGCTATGAGCCAGACCCAACACAATGGTACCTAACAACAACAACAACAACTCTTCTCCCAGGAATTCCCTTCTCTGATTTCCCCAGGTATCTCTGAGTCATCCCTTAGATGTGGATCTCAGCTTTGATGTCCCTTTCTTCAGGGTTTTTCCCAACCCTTCAGACTCCTCAGGGTCCCCTGTGTCAGGCTCACATTGCCAACTGGAGGCCACAATAATGATCAAATCACTCACATACTTGGTTATTTAACACCTTACTCCTCTTCCTGAGCTTTTCCTCCATGAGAGTATTGCATGCCTTAGGCTTCCAGGCTTCCTGGAAACCCCAGTATACAACAAAGTGTGTTGCCACTGCAGATGCTTAATGGGTGTTTGTTGTAGGAATTGATGAATATGAAGGGTTCGATTTTGCTGCCAGAACCAAGTTATTGTGTTAGACAATGATACCAGGCACCAGGCAACATCTGAGCAGTGAGACCGAGAGTGGCTGCCGAGAGTTTGGGATGTAACTAGTTATAAACTACAAAGGCTCTGGGCTGCAAATCATAAGCAGGCGTTGACCCCTTCATTCTGTTTCCATTTAGTCCAGATGCTAAGGACATTTCCATGGGGCAGACTACTGACAAGGACAAGATATGCCACTGTGGTGCTTAGTTTATCCAGTGGCAGATGTGATGGGCAATGGACTGGAATTTATTGGTCTCTTATCATGGCTAGGTCACCATCCATGTTCCAGCAGCTATTTTCTAGTACATTGTTAGGGTTATTTTTAAGAGGATGGTATTAATCCTCTGACCAGCTTCCAGTGGACAGCTAGCATGCCATCTTAGCAACATCATACTTCTTGAATAATCCTTAATGTGCAGGATCATTCCTTTCAATACTTTCCATCTCACTGTAGATTCCTCCCAATAGGGCAGCACCAGATGGTGAGCTGTCAGCTTTGCTGTTCACTGTGGGCAGGATGGGGACCTATGGGGGTGAGGGAAATATGGGTGGAAGGGCAGATATGACACCTGTCTGCAAAAAGACCATCTAAAATAGGAGGTGGGCTGGGATTTAGCTCAGTTGGTAGAGCACTGCTCTGCGGTCTCTGAGGTCCCAAGTTCGATTCCCAGCACTGCAAAAATGGGAGAAGGACATGGCAACCCACTGCCAAGGCAATCCAGAAACAATCTGCTATTGAAAACCATATGAGGGTCACTATGAGTTGGACACGACTCAACAGCACCTAACAACAACAACAACAACAACAAAATAGGAGGTAGAACATCTGAGGGATTCTATAAGATCCTTTGCCATCATATGCTTAATGTGTTCTTTAGGGCTTATTCACAAACTATAACTAATAAATCTTTTCATTGTTAATCATTCCTTCTGTTGTTAGGTGCCATTGAGTCGGGTCCAACTCATAGTGACCCTATGTACAACAGAACGAAACACTCCCCAGAATTGTGCCATGCCTGGCACAATTGTCAGTGCTTCTTTGTTATTTGTAGGGGCTTCAATGGCTTACTGTTTTTGGGATTGCTTTGGGAAGGGGCTGCCATGTTCTTCTCCCAGTTTTTGCCATGCTGGTGACGGAACCCAGGGCCTCAGAGCATATAGAGCAAGCATTGTACCAACTGAGCTCTTTCCTGGTTTCATGAAAACAGGCATGGTGACTGTTCTGTATGTTCTTTTCTTTCTTTTAAAATTGAAGTGTAACTGACATGCAACCAATCACATGTTTAAAGTTACAAATAAATAGATTTTGACCTATGTATGTACCCAGAAAGCCATCACCACAGTCATACCTGTAATACTAGCAACTCAGAGGCTGAGGGATAAGGATCATGAGTTTGAGGCCACAGGCAGCCTGCACAAATTAGCAAGACCCTATCTCAAGATAAGACATAAAAATGGGGATATGTGTGCAGCTCAGTAGTGGAGGATGTGCCTCACCAGGGTGAAGCCCTGGGTTCAATGTCTTGTTGTTGTTAGGTACCATTGAGTCAAGTCCAATTCATAGAGAACCTCATAGGGTTTTCAATGGCTGACTGTTTGGGGATTGCCTTGGGAGTGGGTTGCCATGTCCTTCTCCCACTTTGCGGTGCTGGAAATCAAACTTGGGACCTCAGAGATGGCAGAGCAGCACTCTACCAACTGAGCTAAATTCCAGCCCCAACAAAACCCAGCAACAATCAATATCTTAGCACTGCCAAAATAAAACAACACAACCAACCACTAACAACAAAATCATATCTTTTACCCTCAAAAGTTTCTTGCTATGCCTTTGTAGCACCCTCCCCTTTACGGGTCCCCCATCCTCAAGCAGCTAAGCAGCATTCAGCTGCTTTCTGTCCTATAAATATTCATTTTCTAGACTTTTATATAGATGGAATCTTACTATATGAATGATGTTGTGTGTCATATATATATATATAACATATATGAGAGAGACATTTATTCATGGTATTAGATATATCAACCATTTATTCTTCTTTCTTGCTGAGTAGTGGTCCATTTTATAGATATAACATGATTTTATTTATTTGTCTGCTGCTGAGTGTTTGGATTGTTCCTAGTTTTTGGATACTACAAATAAGGCCTCTTTGAAGATTTCTGTACAATTTTTTATATGGATATATGCTTTATTTTATCTTTGACAAATACTTAAGGGTGGAATGGCTGGATCATATGTTTAATTTCTTAAGAGGCTTCTAAACTATTTTCCAAATTGACTATATCATTTTAGACTTCCATGAGTAGTTTAAAAAATTCCAGTTGCTCTACATCCTTACCAACACTTCATATATTCAGTCTTTAATTTTTTTTTTTTCAGCACTGGGGTAGGGGTTGAATTCAGGACCTTGTGCATGCCAAGTAAGTGCTCTACCACCAAGCGGTACCCCACAGCCTTCAGAATGTCATAGTCATAAAAAATGAGAAAAGACTATTTCTTTTTGTTTATCATTTTGTTTTTGACACAAGGTCACACTAAGTTGTACAGACTGCCTCTGGCCTCAAATTCAAGACCCTCCTAACTCAGCTTCCCAAGTCACCGGGATTGCAGGCATTTGCCACCATGCCCAACCTCAGTCTTTAATTTTAACCCTTCTGTGCTAGTTCCTTTGCTTAGGTAGTCATTACACCTGTAACTTTAACTATTCCAATGAGTATGTAGTAGTATCTCTTTGTGGTTTTAATTTGCAACCTCTAATAATTACTGATGTTGAACATCTATTCGTGAACATTTTTGCCATCTTATCTGTAGCCATACCACCATACATCCAATCTCATCTGATCTCAGAAGTAAGCAGGGTCTGGCCTGGTTAGTCCTTGAATGAGAGACCTCCCGGGAATACTAGGTACTGTAGACTAAGGAGGAGGATCTGGCAGCCCACTCTCGAAACAATCAACCATTGAAAATCCTATATAGGGTCACTGTGAGTTGGAACCAATCTGATGGTACCTAGCAATAACAACATTTGCCACCTATGTATCTTCTTTGGTGAAGTGTATTTCATATCTTTTGTGTATTTAAAATTTTTATTTGCTTTCTTATTTTTGGATTTTGAAGGTTCTTTATAGAGACTATATGCAATTTTTTTATCAGATATGTGAACTGAAAACATTTCTGCTGGAATATGATTCATCTTTGTATACTTTCAACATGTCTTTCAAAGAATAGAAGTTTTTAATTTTGATGAAGTCTAATTTGTCAACTTTTTTCTTTTATGCATCATACTTTTAGTGTTGCAGATAAGAAATTGTTGTTTAACCTGTCACAAAATCTTTTCCATACATTTTCTTCTAAAAGTTTTATCATTTTACATTTAGATCTATGACCTACTTTAAGTTAATTTTTGTATATAGTGTTGATATTTTCTCTGTTTTCTTTGCTATACTCTGTTCCATGAGGGTAGAGATCATATTGGTTGTTTACCCCTGTATCTTCACAGCTGGGTGTATGAGTGTGTGTGTGTGTGTGTGTGTGTGTGTGTGTGTGTGTGTTTGTGTATAGATACAGAGATATAGTTGAATGATGGATTAAATATGTGAATATCAAAAATCAAATATTATTACATTTGACTTATTGACGAAATTTATAAGTGTTTATTAAGACCTTTAAAAAATCAAAGTCCCCCTTCACAAAATTATACAATTTAGGAAACTTGGTGTGCATAATTTAGATTAGTGGATTAGGGTTTACCTTTGTCATTTTCCTTTTGTTTTAGGTTAATCTAGTTGGAGGTGGGAGAGAAAGTTTTAGAATTCTATTTCCTGGTAATAGATATTTCATGGTGATTTGTTGTCATTATTCTTATGTTTCTGTAATTTTGAAATAATTTTCGATGTATAGAAGAGGGATAAGATAGAGTTCCTGTGTATTCTTTACTCAGCTTACCTTAATGTTAAAATGTCACATAACCACAGAATGGTCATTGGAACTAAAAAAATAGCATTGGCATAACAGCATAACAATATTAACTAAACTATGGGCTCCATTTGAATGGCATCAGTTTTTTTTTTTTTTAAGTAATGTCCTTTATTTGTTACATGATCCAATCTGGGATACCACAGTGCATGTGGGCACCATGTCTCTTTAGTCTGTTCTAAACCATGACAGGGGCTGGGATTTAGCTCAGTTGGTAGAGCACTGCTGTGTAGTCTCTGAGGTCCCAGGTTCAATTCTCAGCACCGCAGAAATGGTAGAAGGATGTGGCAGTCCACTCCAAAGGCAATCCCAAAGCAATCAGCCATTGAAAACCCTATGAGGGTTGCTATGAGTTGGAAATGACTCGATGACACCTAACAACAACAACTTGAGACAATTTCTTTTAGTCTTTTCTCATTTTTTATGACTTTGACATTCTGAAGGCTTCTGTATGCTGGTAGAATATCTCTCAATTTGGTTTGTCTGGTGTTTTCTTAGAATTAAGGGTTAGGGATTTGGGGAAGAATGCCACAGAGTTACCCTCTTTATCATATCACATGTTATCAACATAATTTATTTCTATTAATATTAACCTTGGTTACTTGGTTAAAGTATAACCTTTCAGATTAATATTTTTCCTTTATCATAATCTATCTCTTATAAATGAATCAGTAGGTTCATTGGACTCACAAGGGGAAGGGAATTAAACTGTTTCCTAGAGACTGGACTATCAATGAATTTGTGGACACATGTAAAAACCACCATGATAACTAATAAATATTGAGGTGATATACATTGAGACCATGTTTACCCACAAAGTTTGCCATACATTAGTGGATGTTGCCTGTAGCAACTGTTACTCTGGCATTCTGGTGGTGATTTTCTCTTCCTCTGACTCCTTCTATATTTAGTATTTGGAGTTTTTCTCTTAAGAAAGATTTATTTCCTCTACCTCATTCATTTATTAGGTAGTTTTTTTGTATAACCTGAGCTCATTTATATTTATTTTATTATTTGGGTTTTAATCCAATGCTATTATTACCTGCCTGCAGCTGTACTGCTGTGGTGTCCAATCCTGTCAGATCTTGGGAGGTAAGCAGGGTTTGACCTGGTTAGTACTTGGATGGGAGACCACCTGGGAACTCCAGGTGCTGTAGGCTTGGGAGAAGGACCTGGCAACCTACTCCCAAAAAACAATCAGCCATTGAAAACCCTATGAATAGCAGAGAAGCACTGACTATAGTGTTTCGCCTGTTGTACATAGGGTCACAATGAGTTGAACACCAACTTGACGGCACCTAACAACAATATACTTATCTATTTCATTCCAGTTTTGGCCTTTGGGAACTGTTCCATGATGACTCTTGTGTCTTTTTGATATGCACACCACTGGTTGACTTTGAGTTCATTGCATAACATTCTAAATAAAGCCCATACTTGTTTTACAATATTCAGACACTTCATACTCTAGATCATGCGACTCACTCACTCAGCATTTTGTATATCTTTAAAATAGATTGGCATGAAAGACCAGGCCTTGAAAACAAATGATGCTCATCAAATAGTTTTGCTGCCCAAACTTTAATTATACACATAAGTGAATGTAGAATCCATTTTTCTGTCTTTTACTACTCTTTTTGCTCCAAATTCCAAAGGCCAAGTCTTGCTTCTATCTCAACAACTTCTACAGGATAGATACTATCCTATCTGTATTGCATGTTGACACAAAACTCTGAAGTCAGGTGATCATCATTGTACATTTTTAGAAATGTGGGTGGTAGTATAATTTGAAGGTAAGGGATAGAGAAAGGGAGTTTATTCTGACCAGCACAATGGGTTAACCACTCTGCCATACCCACACATGTAGTTGAAAATAGTGGATAGATGGTTTGTTGATTGGCTCAGAATTCTTAGACATAAAATCTGGTAGAGAAAAAAACAAAAAAAGGTGTGACTCAGTTATCTATCTATCTGTCTATTTATGCACATACATACATACATACATACACATACCTCCTTGCTTCACTATTTTGTAACAAGTGTTTTCATGGCTGGGCTTTCTTTGAACTGGACAATAACAGCTCCTGAATACCTCTCTACAGCTACACCTTCAAGAGCTTGGGAAAACTATGGGAAAATAAAAACTGTTGTTCATCATGTCGAAGCATCACCTAGTAGAACTCATAACTGTTTGAGCTGAGATTCTTTACTGAGTTGCTCGGCTTTCTCACTCTCTTCTCTGAGTTAAACAGTGTCTTTGGCATCTACTAAACCCTGTTGGATATCCTTAGCAGTTGTACACTTAGGGAACAGGAGAGGAAGAGCCAAGGAAATCTGGATTTCTGAATGATCCCATTCATTCGTCTCTGCAGAGACACTGCCTCCTGCCACACGGCCTTCCCAAATCCCTTTCCATTTCCTTCTTGGTTCTCCATGGCTGTGCAAGTGCAGCCTTCCGGCCCCCTGCCATATGGGCTATTTCCAGTCCAAGTTTATTTAGGCACAGTCTCCACATGTACATGCTAGATTTTCAATGCATCCAGCATCCTCTCCTCACCAGCTGCCTTGTTCCACAAATGATAGCATTTAGACTCAAACAGAAAAAAACCAGGCCTTTTCCGCTCCTGGGGCAGCCACCTGCCTCCCACCTCCAGAGTAATTCTTGTTCCATTCTGTTGATTTTGGGTAAACTATGGGGCTGGAAATGGTGGAACAGAGTTTCAGAGTCATTTACCTGAACAGTTTATATTCTTTGGACCTCTCCCAGCCAGCCTGTTGTATCTCAAGTAAGGTCAAATAATTTTTTTCTGACCTCTTGTGGCTCATAAATTCCAACTTATGTGTGAGCTATGTGTCCACATTACTTGGTTTTCTTTGACTAGCACCAGATGGGTAGTTACAGGCTGATGAGTGACCCATTAAAGTTACCATTATGAATGTTTAAAAAATATATATGCTTCTACACATGCACATGCATAACTTTAAACTTTTTTTAGCATTGGCAAAGCAGAGAAGAAGCACATATCATGAGCAGATAATTCTAAGTCATTTATTTGTTCAGTCAAAAGTCCCTTCCAGGTCAACTAGCTTCATCAGATAGATAATATTGTGGCCAATAAAGCCATTACCATGAACTAATTCATGGATCCAACCATTCAACAAACATTGACTGAACATCAGTTATGTTCCCATCTCTATGCTAAGTTACAGGGATGAACAAATATGACAAAGTACTTGCCCTTGGGGACTCATATTCTGGTATATCCGTGGAAAGTGTAAATGATAGGGAATGAAAGAGAACACAAGTGTTGGGTGCTTTGTGTAATGTACTAAACACATTAAATTCTTACTATCATTCCATAGGTATTATTGATGCTATTATGTCCTTTTCTTGAGACTCCCTCGGTCCCCTACCTGATCCCTTTCAAAGTCCACATGGATGAGACAGATGTGCAACTGATTATCATGCAGTGAAATATGTGCCATGGTCAAGATGCTAAGGGTCAGGAAAGAGGCAGGGCTCACAGTCAGGCGAGTAAGTATCTTCAGGCTTCATGGTACATAAGAGTTCTCTGGGAAGCTCGTTTAAAGTGTTGATTCCAGGGCTCCATCCTGAGAAATTCTGATATGGCAGGTCCTTCTCTAGGGAACTAGGAATCTATGTTTCAACAAATGCCCCAAATTCTTCTATTGGAGAGGATCTTCAAATCACCCTGATGATCAAAGGTCCAAGAGCAAGCAGACTTCCAGGACCCATAGGTAGTTATCTTCTGGAGTCCACTGTGGCCAAATTTATTTCTTGCTGATATTCTTGTGCATGAAATATCTTTGCCTTACAAATCTATTTATCCATTTTGTGATTTTAAAAATATCACCATCATTTCCTGCATCCATACTACTGTGGCATCCAATCCCATCAGATCTCAGAAGCTAAGCATGGTCAGGCCTGGTTAGTACTTGGATGGGAGACTGCCTGGAAACACTAGGTACTGTATGTTTGGGAGAAGGACTTGGCAACCCATTACCAAAAAACAACTAGCCATTGAAAACCCTATGAATAGCAAAGAAGCACTGACAATAATGTTTCATCTGCTGTAAAACAGGGTCACTGTGAGTTGGACACTGACTCAACGGCACCTAACACCACCACCACCACCATCATTTAACAGCTTAATGTGAATTACATTATTAACTATACTGGTCTTTGTCAGTGAAGGTAGTACAAAACACAAGTGAACAGTAGGAGAGAGCAAAGACCTTATTCTTGGGGCTTAGTTGAGAGACTCAGTGTCAAGTTCAGCTGAGATTTTCTTACAAGTCACTGCTTCACATCTACATCCAAGGAGATGCTGTACGTCAAGACTAGCTGAGTGCCTCCTGCCTTTATTTTGCCTAAGGCTTATCTCATATACCATTCTCTTCTGAACAGTTCTCTTTTAAGCTGTTTCTTTCCTCTCTGACCAGACACCTCTCAGAATTCTGTCTCCCTGGAGCCTTCCCAGATGTCCAGACCTAACTTTACCTCTTCAGATAATCTCAGGAAATTCTCCAGCCTTTGTGTACAAGCTGATCATGTCCTCCTAAGTGTGCTATTGATTAAAGGTATGCTCAGCTCACACAATCCAGTGTGCAGGAATATTGCATTTATTTCCCCTAAATCAGCACAAAAACAATTCTGATTCTTCATCTCTTCTAATTGTTGGGAATTCAGGCTGACACTGAGCACTCCAGATCTCAGGTTCCAGGATCTTGTGAGCACCAGAACTTTGGGGAGGCCCTTTGGGGAGGCCATAGAAAATCCTCCCCCCTGTTAGGGCTGTCCATGATGCCTTGATAGTGTTACTTCATGGGCTTTTGTGTATGTGTGTGTCACTGAGCATGCAGGGACTTTTGAGGAAGCTGGATATGCATTGTACACAGACTAAATTCCCTTGGTGTGCACACACACCTGTCTCCTCTGAGTTTTTTCACAGTTACTCAAGTAGTGCTACCAAGAAGCAGGGTTTGGATTCCTGGTGGGAGCTTGAATATTCTATTGGGCTAATTTAGGCTTTTTTTTTTTTTTTGAGGTAAGCTGAAACTAAAAGCCAATGTTTTTGTTTTTCCAGATAAGTCACTGAAGGGAGAAAATATTAAGCCCTTGATGGTTCTTTACAGTGAGGAGGGAAATGATTTCTTTTCTTGACTGCTTCCTTGGGGTGCGGGGAAATCTTGACATTGTTGTTAGGTGCCATTGAGTTGTGTCTGATGCATAGCAATGCTATGTACAATAGACAAAGCACTATTGTCAGTGCTTCTCTGCTATTCACAGGGTTTTCAATGGAGGATTGATTTTTGGGAGTGGGTTGCTGAGTCCTTCTCCCAAGCCTACAGCACCTGGTGTTCCCAGGCTGTCTCCCATCCAAGTACTAACCAGGTCAACCCTGCTTAGCTTCTGAGATTTCATGGGATTAGATATCACAGTGGTATGGCTGCAAGCAATCTTGACATTGAAAACTTGCTGTATGCCAGGACTTGGACTATGTTATCCTATTAATTCTCTAATACATATAAAGGGAAATAATAACCTCCAAGTTTTATTGCAGGAAAAGAAATAGAATAAGAAGGGTAAGGAAATTGTCTACTAAAAAATAAAATTAGGTACAGGTAAAGTGATTTGCTGGTGCTGGGAGTCAATATGGGTCTCTTAACTCTAAGACTAAAACCTGTTTCCAATTCATTATAAGTCTGTCTGCCATCACTACAAATTTGACTAAAATGTTTATTCCTCAAAAACCCCTTTTCTTTAGGGAGCAGTGTACATTTAGTTGCTCTGCTATTTGCCCATTTATGATGACCACTGTAAAAAGATCTTTAATACTTGGAAAGTCAAATATTAATAGAGGTTTAAAGTCTTTTCATTGAAAGGTTTCTTTTGCTATTGCTTATGGGTAGGAGAGACATCAACTAACAGACCAGAGAAATAAACTTTTGAATCTCATATTTCCATAACCATTGGATTCCAAACCCTATCTGTCCTTGACTCCTCTTCCTAAAGCAAACATGTATGATTTATTATAAAAATGCAAAATTAATCTTCATGTCAAAAATGATCCTTATGTTTTGATGCAAAACCTCCACTATCCAAAGCCACTTTGGGAGAGTTAGGTCAGATTCTTGTATATGTTCTGTCCTGAAAATGACCTGTGGCTACATTAACCCAGACCCATACTTAGCCTCATTCAGTTCTCCAGATGGCTCAATCTCTTCTTCTGTTGCCTCCCCACCTTTGGTCTTAAGCACACTTTTCTACCTGTGCCACTTCCATCTTGCTGCTACAATTTCAGCAGTTTTACATCTTCAGGTAGGATAGAAAACAGCTGGCTTCCTCTATGCGTGTAATAATCCCTCTGAGGCCTTGAACACTGTTGTTCATTTCCTTACCTTTAGTGGAAGAAATTTTTTGCTGGACATTTTGGAAAGCCTACCGGATGTAGCTTTTAATAAAATATCCATCCAGTAGCTGGAATAAAGCCACCAGATAGGAGATGACCTTTCTGGGAACCAAAGCATTATCACTACCATAAAATTCAAAGGAAGAATCCATCTGGAGGAGTGTATGCTATGAGGGCAGACATTTTTAATTTTATTTTTAACAAAGTAGTGTTTTACTCCCAAAAATGTGGTTAGGACCACTAGTCAATGGCATGATATTGGCATTATTTATATTTATTCTCAAATGATTAATTTAAACTCGAGAAATGTTTATATATGAAGACATTCCAGTGAGGAGAACAAAGATATAGAAGACACCATACTTTGTATTCTTGTTCTTGTAACTTCCCAATTCAACCACGACAATGACTTGTTGAGTACCTACCATATCCCAGGTGCTTTCCTAGACACCAAGGCTACAGTGATGACAGGAAAGAAATCAAAATGGTCGTCTCCTTAAAGTAAATGCAAATTCCCTCAAATAAATTTTAGTACTCACAATCTTTACCCCTTAAAGAACTTTTAGGCCAAGATAGAAACACTGGTATGAATCCATTCAAAGAAAGTAGAAAAAAGAAAAAAGAAAAAGAAACAATGGTAGGCAATATAATCTTTGAAGAGTCTTGGACTGGAATGATAGACTCTTTCAATTTGAGAGCATTTTGGGCAATTCCAACTGCAAAAGCCCTGAGATGTTGCTGTGTTCAAGGGAGAACAAGGAGGACCACAGGCCATGAACACCTTCAGAGAAGGGAATGGTGGAAGACAGGGTTGGAGAGAGTCAGGGGCCAGGATGTAGAGGATCTTGCAACCCAAAGTACAAATTTGGGAGGCCACACAAGGAAGATGCCAGGAGCGCCTAAGAGTCTCTGTGATGGAAGGAATCTGGAGAAAGAGCAGACTTTGAAGTATGTGCCAAGTTCTGCCACTTACTGTGAATTGGGCAAGTTAAGTAATCTCTCTGAGGTTTGACTTCATCATCAGTAAATTTGGAACAGTAAACTTCAGAGAGCTGTTTTGACCCTTAAAAAGCCAGAGAGAAAAACTAGATAGTGATTTGGAGCACAGCAGGCTCTGAATAAATGCAGTTGTGGTTATACTCAGCTGTTGGCAGTGTTTAGCCAGATTGTGACACTCTGAGCATCCTGCGCAGAAACCATTATTGTTTCCATTTCCTAGTTGTGGAAACTGCATAGCTAAGGATTAATGGCAAGTAATCACTAGTAAGTAGCTAAATCAGGATTCAAATCCAGGCTTGTCTAGTTCCTAAACCGTTGCTTGCTTTTTAGTGCCTTACTTGATAATTCTGAGACTAAAGCTCTCAGGGGCTTGTAGAACTCAACCCTAAAAGTAATTTGCAAGTGAGCCAGTAAGAATGGAAATAAAAATGGAAAAGTTCAAATATTGAAATCTTGCACTGGTATTGGGCTTGTATCATGGTCTCAGGCCAGACCAAGGGAGGAAATATCCAGGTGGATAGGGAGGGGAGAGATGGAGTCTCCTAGGATACTTAATGAGAGGACATAGAATCATCCATCTCGGTCCCTTTAGACATGCAAATGATCAAAGCAGGAGATCAAAGAAGCGGGTGTCTCAACCTCAGTGTGCTTTTCTGTGATTTTGGGAAAACGAGCAGGTAGCTTATTGGACTAGAAAGACCAGACATTGATACTAGCATTTACCTGCCAGTGTCAGCTCAAAACCCCTGAACCTTCAACTTGGATGTTCTCCACCTCCTGAGAAGCCTTAGCTGACCATAGGTCTGTGTCTCACCACTCTGTGTGTGAGATGTGGGAGGAGGAAGACTACACTGTTAAGTCAAGGATAGCCATCAGGGGGTCAGAAGATGTAGGAAGGAAGCAATAATGAATGCAGTTTATGACAATAGGTTTGGAGTTCAGATCAGGCTCCCCTAAGGATACCCTGTGCTCCATGGGAGAAATCTTAGGGCTAACTCAAGCAGAGCCCTGTGGAAGGGGCCCAGGAAAGATGACTTAGAGGTAACTCTCTGTTACCCAGATGACTGTGGGGTTGGCTTCTGTGGTGCTCTACAATAGCAAGCATGGTGTCTGCTCAAATTTAGGAGGCTCTGTGAGCTGTTTTGTGATTGGAGATGCTACAGAAGTTTCTATAGCAGGACAGTGGCCAAATGTGAGTGGGGAGACTGTAAGCAATGAGGCAGCCAGGATCCTGGGGCTCCTGAAAACAACAGAGTTGTGATGCTCAGAAGAGACTGGGAAACAGCCATGTACATGTGCTCAGGAGGAAGGTAAGGCAATATTTTGCAAGGCAGGGCATTAATTTGAGTTTGTAGTGAACCCAGGCTGTTATCCTCCTTCCTGACCTATTTACATCTCTTAGGAAAGTTCAATTAGCCTAGTTTTCCCCTTGAATTACCTGGGAATGGATAGGATCCCTTATGGGTAGACTGGTTCTGTTCAAGGATAAGAAGAGAGAATGGGAAGTTTTATTAATAATACCGATGTGGTTTCATGTTCTTTAATGCGCTATTGGTGGACCATCTAGAATGCACTAGGCACATTATACATGATCACATTTAACCCCCAGCATTTAGAAGTTTCCTTGTATTGAACAAACTAGTAAAACTGGGTCTCAGGGAAGTTAGATATCTGTCTATGGTGAGGGCAGACCTGGAACTCTGAGGGAAGCTTGGATGGGGATGGTAAAGCAAGGCTATGGAGGGGGAGCATGGTGGTGCTTTGGTCATTGGTACAAACCCCGGGCATGCAAAGATCTTTTGCAAATCAGCATTAGAAATTATCAAGAAAGAGAGTATTTGAAATGTCTTATGAGGAGCAGGGCTGTGGGTATATCACCTGAGGCCCTTTTTCAATCAACATTCTCAAGCTATCCTGGGTGGATCACTCATATCCCTCATTGAGATTAGGCCGTTTTAGACAGGATGGGACAGGAAAGCATAGAACGGCAGGATAGAAAATTAATGACTTAGGCTCTTTATCAGGGACAAGATGGAAGAGATTAACTGTTTTTAGACAACCTAACACGTTGGTTGTTTTAAATATATGCTTGGGGGCTTGAGTTTTATTTCACCATGGCATGTTTCACAGGGCTCTCACAGCTGATGTGGTAGCAGGGAATAACTTAGCAGCCCGAGAACAAAGTTATGCAGCGTGGTGGGGGGAGGTTCTCTATTTCCTTGTTTTCAGTTCCAGAAGAATCAAACCTTCTGTGTAGGCTGCCTGACATAGGCCATGGCCTTGTCGGTGGCTCTATAATTAACAAAGAGGTTTTTATTTAGCCAGTGCAAGGCTTTTCTTACCTCCTTTCCCTATCCGCTAAACCAGTCATGCAAATCAGCACGTACTAAGACCTCAAAGAGATCCAAGAGTGGACTTGAAAGAATCCACGCAGCCATTCGAAGGGGAGTTTAATAAGCTTGGGCTCTCCTTTTCTTCTTCTTGGATTCAATTTTTATAAGACCCTCAGTGTGTTTGGTGCAGTAAAATACTGGGGCTCTGGGAGGCCAAAGAGACAGAAGGTAACCAGGGAGCCGGGGATGGTAAGGGATGCATTGGGAAGGTAACAGGACACGTGGCTTGGACCCCAGCCAGGGCTCGGACAATTCAGAATTGCTGAAGCTTCGTGCTCATGGAAAAAACTTGGCAGAGCTGCAGCCTGAAATATAGGCCTACCCTTTGCGTCCCTAGGGCTTTAAACTGCATGTTTTTTCACCCCTGAATGCCTCAACCTGGCTTTATCTCTCTCTTCCAAAGACTCATAGGCTATTCACAAGGACTCAGACTTTCACTTAGTCTGTGGTCTCTCTAAACAGTGATGTAGGCCCCTTAGGTTGTCCACCGAATGGGAGTCACTCCCGCTCCTGGCAGATAGCATCGAGGCTGGCAGAAGAACTTAGGATGTAACTGGCGGCCTCCATGCATTTCAGAGAGTGAGGAAGGCCTGCGATCTCTGGACACAGAGTTCAATGAGAGGGTGGCCAGGTTTTCTGTGATCTGTGACTCTCAGCTGAGTGGTGGGGGGAGGAAACCAGCCACAAATATACTGTGAAGATCACCTCAGTAGTCCCCTCTGGAAAGGAGAAAACATGAGTGATCAGCAAAGGAGAAAATGGTTTTCTTTTTTTTTTTTTTATTGGAAATTTTTACTGTATACCTTAATGTGACTCATTCTGACATGCTTTTCATTGTGACATTTCCATATATGCATTTTGATGTACATTATTCATATAGGTTCCCCCTTACCCTCCCCATCTAAGTCTTCTCTATCTTTTACTTGGTAATATTTTTCTATATGTCCTTGGGTTCCCGTTCTGTTTAAGATAGAAACTTTTCCTGTAGTGGTCTTTGTTTTTATCTTGTTAGAACAATTACATGCAATTTCTAGACCATTTATATTGACACCATTCTTAGCTTTTTTTTTCCTTTTAATTTTGATCCGACCTTTGAATAGGATTTTTCCTTCTTATAATTTTGATTCAGCTCCCACATATGAATGAGAACATGTGGTGTTTCTCTTTCTGAGCTTGGGTTCGCTCACTTAAAATAATTTTCTCTAATTCCATCCATTTTGCTGCGAATGACCTTATTTCATTTTTCTTGATTGCTGAGTAGTATTTCATTGTATATATATACCATAGTTTTTTATCCATTCTTCTGTTGAAGGGCACTTTGGTTGATTCCATATCCTTGCTATTGTGAAAAGTGCTACATTGAACATGGAGATACAGGTGTCTCTGTGGTATGAAAGGCCGCCTGACCCCCTGTTTAAGAATCTTGTTTAAAAGCTTCCCTTAGCAGCTTGGTTAAAGCATTAAAAGGTAGAAAGAGGAAGCCCAGAGATTCCTGGTAGACAGCATGGTGAGACATCAAAATGGCCATCCATTGGTCCCCAGCACTGGTGGAGACGCTTAATGCTCCCTGATTATCACATACTCCTTTTGCAGTTGACATGGGGCCACACAATTCTTTCTGCCCAATGGCTGTGATCAGAAATGATCTGTGTCATTTTGGGCCCAGGCAGTAAAGACCCATTGGGTCATGTCCACTTCTCTTTACCCTGTGTGAACCATGAAAGGAAGACTCTGAGATGAAGACGCAACCAGACCCTGGAGTCATTGGTTGGAGGAGGATTCCTACCTAGTCAATTGGATTTTGAATGAGTGAGAATCAAGCTTTGGTTGTGCTAAAACACGGAGATTAGGAGTTTGCTCATGCCAATCACAGCAATAGTGATCATGACTAATAGGATGGTGTTGGGCTTCTTGTTTCCAGGGATGTCCTTCCAGGTCACAAACGCTTCTCTACAATAGGCTGGAAGCCTGCCTCTGTCTTATCTAGTAAAGCCTACCCACTTTTTTGCTCCTTAGTGTGTCTGTCAGCTTATCATGCTGTGAGGGCTTGCATGTTTCTATGATGATGAAAGCTATGCCATTGATATTTCAGATACCAGCAGGGCCACCCATGGTGGACAGGTTTCAGCTGAGTTTCCAGACTAAGATAGACTGGGAAGAAGGACCTGGAAACCCACTCCCCCAAACAATTAATCATTGAAAACCCTAGGAATAGCAGAGAAGCACTGTCAAATATAGTGCTGGTGAATGAGCCTCCCCCCCAGGGGAGTTTTGCTTCAAGAAATGATTGGGGAAGAGTTGCCTCCTCAAAGTAGAGTCCTTAAAGTAGAGTCCATGACAGGAATGGAGTAAAGTCCCTGGGACCTCCTTTTGCTGAGGTGGCACCACTCAAAATGAGAAGAAACACAGCAGCTGCAACAATGGGTTCAAACATAAAAAGATGGCGTACATGGCACAGTGCTAGGTAGTGTTTTGTACTGTTATCCATAGGACTGCTATGAGTCAGCTCTGACTTGATAGCACCCAACAACAAACAACAATTTTTTTGTGGGAGCACTGAGTATTAAATAATCCCCAAAAGACACCTCTAGATTGTGGAGGCCTC
Organism: Pedetes capensis; assembly: GCA_007922755.1. Taxonomy (NCBI): domain Eukaryota; kingdom Metazoa; phylum Chordata; class Mammalia; order Rodentia; family Pedetidae; genus Pedetes; species Pedetes capensis. Next base: position 9,987 of record VMDO01010447.1, on the reverse strand, counting down.
TTTAGCTTGAATATTGGAAAACACTTCCTGTGTATCTAGATAGCTCTTACCAATGCCTATCTACCAACATTCTGGATGCACCAGATACAAAAAAATAAATCAATGCCTTGATTCATTACACAAACATGTGTTGGTTGCCGCAAAGGTGCAGGTAGTCTTCTGTGCACTAGGATATGATAGAGTTTGGCCTACTTCATGACCCTGCCCCCACCCTTGCAAGATGATGATTATATAATATGATGGAAGGCACCATGCCCAGAAGCTGAGCTCAGTGCTGACACATATCAATGGTCTGCTCCCAACTTCCCAAGATCCCATTAGGTAAGAATCCTTTCTCAACTTTTTCTTACAGATAGGGAGACTAATAGCCAGAGGGCACAAGGCTGGACTCCACAGCCTTCTCAGCCTTCTCATTCCATACCCTCTATATCTTCCCATGATACATAGATATTATAAGCTTCCTTTCCAGATTCACCATGATGAGATTTTTGAGATGTTTTCTCTGCAGTCAATTTTGCTTCATGAGCAGAGACCTTAACCACTGGTGACAAGTCTACTGATTACGGATATACAGGACAGAAGGTAGTTCCCAAGAATCATGAAGTAAATGTTTGTTTCTAAGAGACTTGACAGTGCACCTTGCAGACAAGGCTCAGAGGAAATCTGGTTTGGTGTTTTGACTTCTTTTGGAACCATGACACATCATCCTGTTTTGAATACATCCCCCCCTCCAACCCCTTCAAAGAGGTCCTATAAAATAAGTCTGTGGCCCTGGTGGGAAGTTTTCATAACAGTGATTACTAGATCAGGGATAGGGAGAAAGGCGGGAATTAAAAGAAGCTGTCCGAAGTAAAAATGCTTTCCTCAGGTCAGAATTCGCAAGAGAGAAACAGTTGCAAGATGCAGGCCAAGGAGTCATCTTGTTGCAGAGCCAAAAAAAAATTCCCAACTCAGTAAAATATTGCCTTTGATGCTTTTGCTCCAGGGACTTTCTCTTTAATGGAGGGTAATTAATTACCATCATGCACTCCTACTTAGTAATAATCTTTTACAAGCACTTGGGCATTCCAGATGCATGCCGTTGTCTAATACCTGAGCTGGAGGGAAGTGGTTCTTGGGTGGATGAAAATTGCATCCCTGGAGAGCTTCTGCCTTGGGGCACATTCTCCTCAAGACTATGTGACTCACTAGTCATTGGGAGCTAGATGTTCTCAACGAATCTGTGGAATTCTGGATACACACACACAAGATGGCCCAAGAGAGTGACAGAGAGTAGATACAGCCCAGTTCTTCTTCAGGGGAGGAAGAACATGTAAGAATCCTGGTTGTTGTTGAAGAGCATCCCATGCTGTGCCAACCTCACTTCTGTCTCTGCATGACATGGACAGCATTGGGAAAAGCATTTACTTTCTTAGGTGGCAACTTTCTGATCTGAGTTGTGCATAAACGATGCTTTTGCTCTTGATCTTACTCGGCTGCGCACGAGGAAGACTGAGGTCATCCAACCGAAAGGAATAGAGCTCTTCAAGGACAGGTGCAAAATAAATATCAGCTCTTAAGTTGACTTCATGATGATTATGTGACTTGAACTAGTGTTGCAGAAACTTGTCCCTGTGCTTGAGGCTTTGTCTCTGGCCATTTTTTGGCTGAGAGGTCATTCTCTCTCAAGAAGGTAGATGGAAACAAGGCGAAAAGGGAAGAGGCAAGTGACATTTAGAGAACCTTGAGCTGGTTGAGTACTTTGCTAAGATGCTCCAACTGTGTCATTTTACTTAAGCCTCACTACTCATCTCTGAGGTTGTATAGGTAACTTTACAGATGGAGAAAGTGAGGCTCAAAGAAATTGTAAGCAGTTAACTAAGAGAAATTAAGCCACGATGTGGTACGACGGAGTTGTAGAGGGCTCTGTTCACGCTATGAGACTCCTTCTTAAGTAGACAAATAAGGGCAAGAGGGGGGTCCAAAACTAGGAAGGGAACAAAGCTGGCCTGGTCATCTTTGCACTGCCCCACTGTTTTATCCCACACGTCTCTCCTATTGGGAGATGGACCCAGCAACCCACTGCCAAATATCAATCCGCCATTGAAAACTCTATGAACAGCAGAGAAGCACTGACAATAGCGTTTCCCCTGCTGTATGAAGGGTCGCTATGAGTCAGATACCGACTGGACTGCACCTAACAACAACAACAACTCTCCTTCTAACCCTCAAATTGTGCTCTTCCTGAGGAATCAGAAATGACAGAATGGTTGGGCTGACTTTCTCCAATCCCCTCTTTCACTCCTGGTCACAACACCCCCTTTCCCTTGCCTCCACCCCTCCAGCTGCTGCTAGGAGAGATGCCTTCTCAATTCCCTGTTCTAGGGTGGAGCACACTCCTCCCACCTGCCTGCTACTGCCCCACCCAGAGCCTCCCTCTGGCTCCTAGCAAATGGTGACAGGGAAATCGGAGGAGGAACGTGGGCTGCCAGGCTGTGTCAGGTGCCTGAGACCCACCTGGGATGATAAATGGAGTGCCCTGCCCTTTCTGAGTCTCCTGAACCACAGAGAAGCTGGAATGCCAGAGATAAAATTTCTTCTCTCTCTCCATTGGCTCTTGGTTGCTGATGGAGCCTGATGATTTCAGTCCTGGGAAGAGAGGGAGGAGAACTCCAGGGTGGGGCACCATGGGGGCTGTGCCTCTGCTCTCTGCAGGGTGGCCAGCAGCCTCACTCATGGTGTGCAGTCCTGGAAAACATCTCGCATTCTAATTCTCCTCTCTCTCTCTCTCTCTCTCTCTTCCTCCCCTCCCCTTTTATCCCCCTCTCTATCATTTATGATGTTTCTTACATGAAATGTGATAACAAAAACAGTAAGGAGCCCGTACTGATTAGAAAGAGAATATTTTAATTCTACAAAGTTATTTCTGCTTCTATTAGGATTGAACTGGAATGGGAAATTTGGGGTGTGTGTGTGCATATGTGTGTAAGAGGGAAAGGGAGCACAAGAGAGAGATGGAAAGCAAGGGGAGAGAGAGAGACAGAGTGTGTGTGAATCTCAGTGAATCGGGACATTAAGAGGAACTTCTGGGAGGTATGGAAGATACTAGAGTTAAGGAAGAAAATGTAGTGTCATTTCTTTTGGGGGACTTTTTGTTCATTTGTTTTTTGAGGCAGGGTCTTATTATGTATCCAAGGCTTATCTCCAACTCACAATCCTCTGGCCCCAGCCACCCCAGGGTTGGGATCATGGGCATGAGCCACGATATCTGGCCATTCTATCTCTAGTCTAGGTCTCAGTTCAGGACAGTCAGAAGAGAAGACATTCAGAAGAGAGTCCCTGGGCCAGGTACCCCAATGTGAGATCCAGTAAGATATAGACCATGGCTGGGAGCAGAGCACATTCTGGACTTGGCACCCTTTCCTTGTTTTGGTTATAGCATTGTCACTGTTATCTAAATAGGTGAGCTGTTTCAACTCCCAGACTGTGGAGGCAAATGCATTTGCCATGCATCTACTTTCCAAGCAGAGCTATGGCCAAACTGCTATTCTAAGTCTTTAAATTCACACCCTGGCTGATCTCCCAATCCAGGCTGCTTCACAGTTACCTCACCAAAATCCGCTTTCATAAGCACTCTGTGTCCATGGCAGGCGCCAGCAGCTTCAGAGATGATGGCATGATAGTTGCTGCCTTTCATTGTGATTCATTCCCTAAAGGGCCTCCCATGCCAGGAACTCTGCTAAAGGCTTGACAAGCAACATCCCATCATCACAAGAAGAATCCCATTTTGCAGAAGAAGCTAAAGAATTTAAGCAGCCCACCCAAGTGCAGAGAATTGCTGGGAAGCAGAGCTAAGTGGAAACCTGAGCATCCCAGATCTGAGACCCATGATTTCTCACCTGACAGTGCAAAGCATGAGCTCTTTCTCCTGAGAACACAGGCATCACTCGTCATGGTTCCCATCTAGGGACATTCTTTTCTGTCATTGATTTCTGCAAAGCAAACCACTTCAAACTATGGCAGTGTAGAGTAATGACCTTTTTACCATGACCTTCAAATTAGAGGGTGAGAGATTCCGACTGGGATTCAGAGATTCTGTGGAAATGGCCCTGCTCTGTTCCACGATGACTCAAATGGCTGGAGGTTGTCACAGCTGGGGCTGGAGAAGAAGATGACTTCTTCATTCACATGTCTGCTGTCTCGGCTGGGATGGTGGCATCTGGAGCATCTACTTGTGGCCTCTATGGCATGGTTGCAGCACAGTGGAAATTTTTATAAGAATCCTCAGGGTTTCGAGAGAGAGTATCCCAGCAAATGAAGTGGAGATGTGTGGCTCTTTACAGTGTAGCCTCAGATGTCACCTAGCCTCATTCTTCTAATGTCACAAACCTGGTTATGTCTAAGGGGAGGGGTCATGGACCTCACAACTCAGTAGAGGACTGTCAAAGAATTTGTGGCTATGTTTTAAAACTACTATGTGTGTTAGGGGCTGGGGTTTAGCTCAGTTGGTAGAGCACCACTCTGTAGTCTCTGAGGTCCTGAGTTCAATTCCCAGCACCGCAAAAATGGGAGAAGGACATAGCAATCCACTCCTGAGGCAGTCCTGAAACAATCAGCCACTGAAAACCCTATGAGGGTTGCTATGAGTCAGATACATCTTGATGGCAACCTAACAACAACAACATGTGTGTTAAAGTTCTGTGTCAGTAAGCAAATGGATTGAAACACATCAGATTCTGATATTGGAATGACATGTTTCTTTTCTTTTTTTTTTTTTTTAAAGTTAAATCAAAAGGATTCAGAGGAAGACAATTTGGGTCTTCATTTGGCTAAAGCTATCTTCTTCCCTAATCACTGTGGTAATGCATTGGAAAGGGTAGGTAGCAGCCCAGGCCAGAAGAGCAATTGAACACTACCCACCAATGGGTGGTGACCAAAGAGCCCTGCCACCTTGGAAGCCATTCATGCTTGGTTGGAACCAACCCACCTATAACAGCTCTTTTGTTTTATAATCAAGGAATCTAAGGCCCAGGAAGGAGAAAAGACTTGCCCAGAGCTAGGCTGTCCAGTTTAGTAGCCATTTGCTAGCTACATGTGCCCCTGTAAATTAGAACAAGCTAACACACAATGTGGGCTGGGATTTAGTTCAGTTGGTAGAGTGCTGCGCTGTAGTCTATGAGGTCCCGAGTTCAATTCCCAGCACCACAAAAATGGGAGAAGGGCCTGGCAATCTACTCCCAAGGCAATCCCGAAACAACCATTGAAAACCCGATTAGGGTCGCTTTGAGTCGGATACCGACTCAAGGGCACCTAACAACAACAACAACAACACACAATGTTTGGCCCCTGCCACACAGGTACATTTCAAATCCTCCAGAGCCACATGTACCTGGTGGCTACTGCATCAGACAGTGCAGATATAGAGCATTTCTATATCATGGCAGAATGTTCTCTTGGATGGTACTGTTCCAAGTCACAGAGCCAGCTAGGTTTTGAGGAAACCCCAGTCTAGAGTGCCTTGTCCTCCATTGACCAGACCCAAAACTTTCCCTAGGGAGGTTGTAGGGAGCTAGGGCACTGTCGGCAGAGGGTCAAAGCACATTGCATGCCTAGAGCCTGTCACTACTTCTTGTGAGTGCATTTTGGTGTAGCTGACTGATTAGCAATGGGACCATGTCTGATGCAAGAGGGACTGGCTAAAGGGAGGAGGAACAGGGGTCAGGGGTCCCTGCTGGGGGTTAAGAAGAACATAGTGGAATGGGGAGAGTACAGAGTACTCTTTCTCTACTGCCACAGGTGAGGGGGTGGTGGCATCTGCCCAAGAGGACGGACAGTGCTGGTTAATGCAGATATAAGAGGAGAGAAATGCCTTTGGCAGCAATATGGTGGGGAGTTGGGAGGGGCTGGGGTTTAGCTCAGTTGGCAGAGTGCTTGCTCTGTAGACTCTGAGGCCCTGGGTTCAATTCCCAGCACTGCAAAAGTGGGAGAAGGACCTGGCAGCCCAGTCTCAGAACAATCCCAAAACAATGAGCCTTCGAAAACCCTGTGAACAGCAGAGAAGCACTGACATATTGCTGGGGAGTGTTCTGTTCTGTTGTGCATAGCGTTGCTGAGTTGGACTCGTTTGAAGGCACCTAACAACAACAACATTGTGAGGGGCAGCTCCAGGGTGGGGATGAGCCCCCTCCCAGGGGCAGTAGTCTCCTCATTCTCTCATGCAGCAGAGAGAACTCCGCAGTCAACACTCTTGGCTATAGTCCTGGCCTCCTAGGAGGGCACTAACCCCCCTTCAACCTGGCAGCTCTCTGTCATCACTTCTAAGCTTGGACAGGGGGCCAAAGTCGGCATCCCACCCTTTGCAGGCCTCTTGGATCTGCCAGACACCAGCCCCAGCCCTCCTCTTGGGCAGCCACTGCTGCCCTCTTATCTACAGCAGCAGAGGGGAGCCGGCAGCACCCTCCCCATTCCACTGCCAGGCGCCACCAAGGCCTCCCTGGCCCGGTGCCCACTCTGAGGTGGAATGGCAGAGGCTTGAGTCCTGGCTTCTGGCCCCAGCTCCTTTCCCAACCCTATATATGCTGTTTGGCCAATTTGGTTCATCTCTCTGGATTTCAGCTTCTCATAAGCAAAATGAAGGCAGAGTGGTTAAGTCAGTGCTTCTGGGACTTTGCTGTACACTCAAATCTCCCAGGGCTGCTAAAGGGAAGACTGGTTCCATAGGTCTCAGGGTGGTGGCTCAGAGTCTGTGCTTCCAATAATCTACCCGGGGCTGCTTTTGCTGTTGCTCTGTGCTGTGGAATTTTCTGCACTGATAGAAGTGTCCTGTATTTGTATTCTCTTTTATGGTATCTGCCAGCCACAAGTGGCTACTGAGCACTTCAAATGTGGCTAATGAGTCCAAAGAACTGATTTTTGAATTCACTTAATTTTAATTAATTAGGGTGGCAAATGGCTACCATATTGGAAGGCATGGGACAGATGACTTCTAAGATCTGCTACTGACCAGCCATGTGGATTCAGGCAGTCATTTAATTTTTTAGAGTCTCAGCTTTACTACTAGTTAAAAGAAACAAACAAACAAGGGGTAACTCTTCTGTCTACTAGGGCTCATGGGGGTAACATGGTGTGGTAAGTTAGAGAATAATTTGTAGACTGGATAGACATGTGTTATGTAGTTATGATACTATTATTTTAATTACTATTATTATTAAATAGAGTGGTGGCAAGAAAAAGGGCATTGAAGTTAGACAAACTTGGGTTCAAATTCCATTTCTGGTACTTTCTACCTCTTTTTGGCCTCTTTCAGCCTTTGGCTTCTCATCTTTATAAGTTGCAGTAATGGTTTCACAGGACTGGTGAGAAAATTCAATGGATTAAAGGTTAAGTGGCTAGTGTAGTGCCTAGTATATAGTAGGTGATCAATTAACATTAAGGGGGCACTATAGCTCCATCCTGAACGGCTGGGGTTCAAATCCTGGATCAAGCCCTTACTAGCTGTGTTGTTCTTAAACTCTGTTTTATTCAGTTTAATTCTCTTCTGAAGGAAGATCATAATACTTGTCAAAGCAATTTTGATTATTAATTAATTTTGCCATTCAACAAACAGTGATTGAGCTCTGTCAGTATTCTGTGTTCAGTGCTTGACACGTCATGGCAAGTAAAACCAGAAGCTTCCCCTGGTCTTCTGATCCATATGATCTATTCTCTGTTAGATCAAACCTCACAGGATACAACTAAGTATATGTGATATTGCCAGGCTCTATAATTGGGAGATCAAGAAAGGTCACTGTAGGGAGGAGACATTGCAAGAGGATGAACACACACTGGCTGAGTGGACATTGGAAAAGAGACATAGAGGAGTCTGCCCTAGGGATATGAATTTGTGAGTTGTCTGCTCATAAAGGTGTTGAGGAACAAAGGAGCCAGCATTTGCAAAGGGCCAGGTGTAGTATGCCTCAAAGGGACTTAGCACAAAGCTGACTCCATCTTGCCCATGTAGAGCTATGGAGCAGCACCTTACACTGGCAGGGAAGAGTCAAGCTCAGCCTTGGGACTGGAACCTTTGGTCCTTGCTGCAGTTTGGATCTTCCTGAATTAAGAATACTTCCCTTTCCTGGTTGAGCTGGTTCATGACCAAATCAGCATATGCAAAATTTGCCAGGTGGTGGATATTATACTTAGTTCCCAGATGAACAAAATGCTAATACATTCAACCCTGGGGTTCAGGCACAGTCCATGGGATGAGATCTGAATGGATTCTCTTCCCGGGAGATGCAATGGCTTGACCATGTCGTTATGGGTCTGTATGTAGCTCTGTTGAGCTTCTTTGGCATTTGTAATTGGTATTGGTCATTTGTCAACCCTCCCAACCAACAGGATAGCTTACATTGGTGATGCTTAGTACTCTCCATTATAGTTAAAGCATCTGATTTCCCTCATAAGGAAGGGGCTTGAGACCACAAACTTGTCTTGTCCCTCTGTATCTCCACACAGCCACCCTGAATGCTGTTCACATGTGGTGATGAACTTAGTGATGTTGGTTGTCTGAGTGACTCAGTTCCCTCAGCTCTGCCCCTCAGGTGGATTTCAGCCTCTATGAGGAATGTTACAGAAGTACAGCTTGCTCAGCCTGGCTAAAGCCCTCATTCCGAAATTTGTTCTCTTCCCAGATTCAGATACTCTTGGGAGTGAGTCAATTTCCTGAAAAGCAATTATTACAAAGCCAATTTTCCAAATAATCAATTTATCTATTGACTAATGTGCCAAGTGCACCAAATTGGATACTTTGGAATATCTGATTTGAGGGTTTAGGTGCTTTACCAGGAATCCTCTAACAAATTTAATATTGATGTTTCATTTTTGTTACTAATAATATGACATAAAGGAACATATTTTATCATTAGTGTCAAAACTTCAGCATTTTACACAGCGACTTTTCAGTTGATACTAGTATGTATGAAACTTTTTTGGCTGATGACTACCTCTGATTTTCTTTGTATGCTTTGGAATATAAACTTTAATTTAATCTAACCTAAAATTGATTTACTTTGTTTTCACATTAAATGTAAATGTCTGATTTTCTTTATATTGAAGATTAAATTTAAACTTAATTTAAAATTCTGATATGTTTCCAGTGCTTTTGAAAATAAATATAAAATTAAGTTTAAATGCTGAATTGCCAGGAATGCATAATTAAGGCAGCTATGTTATATGAGGAATTGGCAAACATTAGCAAACAGAGTTTACTATTTTAAAAAATGGAAAATGACATTTAAGCATGATAAAAAACAGAAATGCCTAAAAACCCCATGACCTGCAAAAAGTGTTGATACATTGCATTTGAAAAAGATCAGCTGGGATCTACTGACTTGGGAGATACTATCAGAAAAATCCATACATTGTGTTGTTGTTGTTGTTGTTAGGTGCCGTCGAGTCGAGTCCAACTCATAGCGACCCTATGTACAGCAGATCGAAACACTTGCCGATTCTGTGCCAGGCAAACCATCTTATTTATGTTTAAGCCCATTGTTGCAGACACTGTGTCAATCCATCTCGTGGAGGGTTTTCCTCTTTTCCGTTGACCTGCCACTCTTCCAAACATGATGTCCTTCTCCAGGGATTGTTCTCTCCTGACTCCATGTCCGAAATATGTAAGACGCAGTTTGGCCATTTTTGCTTCCAAGGAGCACTCTGGTTGTACCTCTTCTAGGACAGATCTGTTGGTTCTTTTGGCAGTCCATAGTATATTCAATAGACGTCTCCAGCACCACAATTCAAAAGCATCGATTCTTTTTCTGTCTCTCTTGTTTAATGTCCAGCTTTCACAACCATATGATGCGACTGAAAATACCATGGCATGAGTCAGACGCACCTTCGTCTTCAATGTGACATCTTTGCTTTTCAATACTCTAAAGAGGTCTTTTGCCACAGCTTTTCCTAGAGCAATGCGTCTTTTGATTTCTTGACTGCTGCTTCCATGGGTGTTGATTATAGAGCCAAGCAAAGTAA
>VMDO01010446.1:0-71630 GCA_007922755.1 Pedetes capensis | reverse complement strand
GAGAAAACTCTCAGCTTTTCTTTACATATTTGCATTAAATCTGATTCTTTATAAAATATAGCTGTATAAACCATGAAAATAACTCATTTTATATCATCTTCCTTTTGGCATGAAGCAAATTATATCTTTTTTCTCCTTTAATTTTTTATATAAAATAGTAAATGATTATCTTATGTATGTTCCATTAATTGTGCAAAATAAACAATGCCAAAATTACAATGTTTTTATTTGGTTTAAATTTGTTAGAAAATAAGAAAACCAAGTATCTATATTACTATGTTAATTGGATCCCATATTGGTATCACTTACCACCATTGTTCTGCCAACATAACCCCCAAGATCCATAATATGTGGTATACTGTTGAAGATTTGACTTCTTTTAAATCAACTGACCTGTTACTAACTCTTTGGAGCTGACTTCTAGTATTCCCTCAAAACAATTTCCTCATACCCTTATCTTCTGAATATTTATTTTCTTTTGTAATCATGATGGAAATCTCACAAACTAAGGATTTCTTTGAGTTCAAAGGTATTGTAAATGCAACAACTTCAGGAAAGTTTCTTGGTCTCAGAACATAGTGTGTTTTAGGTTAATTTCCTTTTCTAAAGATTAGTTGAAGGGGCTGGGATTTAGCTCAGTGGGTAGAGCGCTGCGCTGCAGTCTCTGAGGACCCGAGTTCAATTCCCAACACCACAAAAATGGGAGAAGGGCCTGGCAATCCACTCCCAAGGCAATCCTGAAACAGTCAGCCATTGAAAACCCTATGAGGGTCGCTATGAGTCGGATACCAACTCGACGACACCTAACAACAACAACAAAGATTAGTTGAGACCATCTTGAATTTCAAGCAGAGAGATGGTTCAATACAGAGAAAGGAATCCCTCAGTAATAAAGTTGGGCTGGCAGGAAACTTCAAAAGGAGTTGTGAGAATGTATCTGGATACCTGGAATCTGGGGAAAAGGGCATTGACAGACAACCAAAGGATGCAACTGGGAGCCACAACATTCTCAAAGCCAGTGGATACTAGTATTCCAAATTATGTCCTAAATAAGTTCTGACTATTGAAACAAAACAAGTATGAGATAATGCTTTCCTTCCTTCTGATCCCTGCCTCAAAGCTTCTGCTGTCAGAACTGAAAACAAAGGCTCTTCCTGATAGTTTCATAGATTGAGAATGTTATAAGATAGGGCTTTTGAGGGTGTGCCTGGAGATTTAATTATTAGTTCTGAAATTGTTTCAGTGGGTAAATGTGTTCTAATTTCCAAAGTATTAATTTACAAATACACTTTCAGAACATAGACTCTTTGTAACTTAGGGATGCCTATGGGCTCACTATAATTTAGATTTTCAAATTTGGATAGCCTCTCAAATTTGAAACAGAGAGGACCTTATTGTAACTAATTTGATATTTTGTATAAAAGTGATCCAACTTTTATAGATGCTGGAAAATATGCTCTGAGAATGATTTCTGCACCTTCAGTTTTCAGCTATATCTTCAATTCGTTTAACAAAATAGTTAGCTAGAGCACTTGTCATAGTTTCCATGGTAACAAACAGGGGAACTTTAGTAAATACAAAATAAGCAATTTAAGACTGTTCAATTTGATCTAAATATAGAAGTGCTTTAGGCCAGGCATCACAATACACACTGGTTAAACAAAATCTGAAGAGATGTGAGAAACAGCATTATGTACTTGCCTAATGAACCAAAATACATATTGATTTTACCACTTAAAATGACATTTCCTGGATCATTTAGTATATCATTGTGAATTCCAGATTTGTAACTTAACAGTTTCAAACATTTCAACATTTGGGCTCTATGGTGATTGTAAAGCAAAATGTAAAGCACAGATTTTGAGAAATCAACAATTAAAAGATGAAAGGATAGAGATCCAATAAGTTTGTAATAAAACAGTATAATTTTGCTTTTGATAATAAATGAAAAACTATGTCTTTCAATACAAATACTTGCAAATTTGCTGTCTCACGCTGAAAATCATAAAATTAAGGTGCTTCAGAAAAACAGTTCAATAAATATATGCACTGGCTTCATAGCATACTGAAGCAGCATAATTTACTTGGGATTTACTGTCTACCAGCATTGTTTCCTACATGTTTCTATTAAGCAACATATCTCCTTTAGAGTTAAATGAAGACTCCTATTAACATGCTTTTCACTTTTAGTTTGGAATTTAATATCTCCACCAATCTTGCATAGCCTCCTGGAGAGGAGACAATCAAAGGAGATACATGGAATTTAGAAAAGGAAGAGAATATACTGTATTTTATAGACCAAAGTATCTAAACTCCTGTAATTCTATAACCTCCAAACTCTGTCAAGATAATGGTTTTGTAAGTGACATTTCCCAAAGAAGACATCACTGTGTGATCCTAAATATTTTGCTGAATGAAACATTAGAAGTAAAAGCAATGGAAACAATCTAGCAAACACTAATCTATCAATGAAAAAAAAATTTAACCTTGCTTAAATAGGAGAATTAAACAAATCTAGAAAAAAGTTCAAGCCCTGTTAAAATGTCTTGTATTAAAATGAAATTAATAGTCATTGTAAGAAGCATAATGTTTACAATTACATTATTCATTACTTAAAAGCTTCACATGCAATTGTACTATATTAATATTAGTTAGACTCAGGTTCACTTCTAAATTTGTCTCCTGAGTGAAAATATTCCCAAAGTGGGACAATCTATTTAGAAGAAACAATGCTTATTTTAATTGTATACAATTTCTAGAATATGAAAATTGTAATTTTTGACATTGAGCAAGAAAACCAAGGTAATCTGAACAATTATGAAAATTGCCTATTTATTAATACATCAGAAGCATACAGCAAGCTGAATTTTAAAACAGAAGGTCATAATACCTTGTTTTGAGCTGCTTTGAAGGCATTTTATTCTACTGTCTGTGTTGTTTGTTCCTAGGGCATCCTGTGTCCTCAAGGAATAACACAGAAATTCATGTGACTAGAGCAGTGTGGTGTTGTTGGGTAGGGTAGGAAAGGAAGAGTAAGTAAGGTCAAAGGAAATACAAGGAGCCACACTATGTGGAAGGCTAAAGTATGGATCTGGAACTTTTTATTTCTTAGTAAGGGAGGCATTGGAGAGTTTTATGCAAATGTTGGCATCATTTTACTTAAAACTATCCATATCATTTGCACATAAAGAATAGCTTATAAGGAAAGCCAGGATAGATACAATGAATATACCTACACAAACACTGTAATCAGATTGGCAAGGAATTCTAGTGTTTTGGGCAAGGGTGATGTGGGTACAGGTGGTGACCAGGGAGCTTGTTTGAGACATGTTAATGGTAGAGAGTCTAGAAATCACTGATAGATTGGATGGGATGTGGGAAAATGAGAGCAATTACAGCTGATTCCACCTTTAGTCACTGGATAGGTGGAAGAACAGACATGCCATTTCTTACAATGGGGATGAGTGTAGGGGGAGGTAGCTTTGGAGACTGTGTATATTCATAGGTTTTGTGTATGCTAACTTTGAAATTGCTTATTAGATATATAAGTGGGGATGTTGAAAAGGCAGATGGATATGAGAGATTGCAAGTCAGTTCAGTTCAGAGATTGGTCCAAGCCTGAGATGTGGATTTGGGAATCATTAGGGAATGGATTGCATTTCAAAATTGGACAAGATCACTCAGGGAATAAGCATAGATGGACAAGTTTGAGGCCTGATTCTAGAGGTACTGCAGGGTCCAAAGGAAAACAAAAAAGAATCTGCAAAGACTCTGGAGGAGCAGGCAGGTGGGAGAAAAATCAAGATTGTCAACTACCAGGGGTTAAGAGAGGGAAATATTGCAAAATTAGGACACCATCAACTGTATATATCTTGCTGATAGGCACTATGAGAAACAAGAAACTATCATGGAGCCATTGATAACTTCTTTAAGAAGTATTTCGGTGGAATAGTGGCTATGAAACTCCTTAGAATACATGCAACAGTGAATGAAAGTGTAGGAACTTGGTATAATCATAGAAAATTCTTTTGAAAAGTTTTACTAAATAGATTAAATGAAACATGGGATAGTAGCTGAAAAAGATTTTAAAGGCATGAAATTTGGTTTTATTTTTTGGTTACTAAATCTAAGAAAAGTCTAATTCCATTCCAAGACAGTAATTTTCTTATTTTTACTCCCTTTGGACAAATACAACTCACTTCAGTGTTAATTCATTTTCCATGTACTTAACATCTGCATAAAATACTGTAGCTGACCTATTACTTAAGAGCATCCGGTTCTCCAATTAGACTGTCATAATCTGAATTCCAGTTCCATTCTTTTTTTTTTTCCAGTACTGGGGGTTGAACCCAGGCCCTCGTGTGCAAGGTCTGCAAGTGCTGGACCACTGAGATGCATTCCTACCTCATTATTTTACTTTTTGAGAAAGGTCTCGCTAAATTATGCAGACTGCCTCTGGTCTCGAACTTGCAATCTTCCTGCCTCCACCTCCGGAGCTGCTGGGATTACAGGCGTATGCCACTGCACCTGGCTTCCAGTTCCATTCTTTATCTGCTGAGTAAACCTCTACCTATTTAGTAAATGTCAAAGCACCTCTACTTACTCATCTGTACACTGGGGATACTCTGTATTTTATGGGATTGTTCTGGGGATTACATGAGTTAATATCGGTGTAGTAGAGTATAAGAATAGGAGATTCTCTTTTTTCACTGATACAATATGCTAATATGATAGATAATAGAGAATTAAAGTGAGACTCATCTCCTTCCACCCCACACATGGAGATTTACAAAGGAAAGCTACAGAGCCTTTATATCAAGCATGTAAACCTGCCTGAGAATGGAGAGGAGGGTGGTGTGAGGGATTGAGGAAGGGATTTCTTTGGAGAGGACAGGTGATGGCTGTGAGCTCCCCCTTCCCGTCCCTCAGCCGAATGTGGGGACTTTTAAGGGTCTACCCCAACACCTTTGAAATGTGCTTCCTGCAAGTTGGGACACAGAAGACAGGCCTTTGGAAGACAATGCGAATGAGCAATATATGAATTGTGGGCATGAGGTCTCAAGCTTGCAGATTCAGAGGTGGAGAAAATACAATCTCTCTGCTTCTTCACCAGAGCCAGAGATGGCCTGACTGGGCTACTGGCACAGATCTAGGCCAGTGTCAATGGAAGGGCTGGTTGCTCTCCTGGCCTCATGTGTTAGGTCAAGATCCTTCATGTGATCAGGGCCGGGGGAAGTCTAGAGGAAGAGCCGATTGGTAAATCACTTGATAATGCGGGCCAAGAAGAAATGAACAAGGTATTCTAGGGAAGGGGGACACCATGAGCCAAAAGGGAGCTGGAAGGAAGTTGTCTCAACAGGACCTCTGAAGAGCCCACTCAAGAGCCTAGGAGAGACAGTGTCAGCTCTGAGGATCTGCTAGACCCAGAGAGGGCCAACAGGCTGGCCAGGTAGGAACTCCCCTATTCCATAACCATTTCTCCTTCTATCTTTCTAGAGAGGAGCAAATAGCAACTAGGGTGCAGGGAGCCAGGAAAGGGTAGATGCTTGAGGCCCCCTGCCTCTTGTAGTCTGACCTGAAGCACGTCAGAATTTGGGGCTTTAATATTGAGACTGTTTATATAATAGAAAATTACCAGAAGTCTATTAGCTGAAAATAATCCAACAAAGGAATGATCTACCAAATAATCATTCAAAACAGTAATCAGTTATTCCCAGTGAGTAAATGTGGTGGGATGGTAAAAAACAAAAGTAAGCTGCCTTTTTATCACAGGGCAAGCTTCATGGTGTTCAATAGAACTTGTACAAATGTAAAGCTCTTAGAAAAATGTTTGGCTTGAAGCAAAACTCAATAACGTGAGCTATTATATTTGCCTATTGTTAGAGGGTTTCCAAAGGGCAAGGTAACCCTCAAGACTCTGCATGTAATCCAACCCAAGATTTTACCATGCTTGGAAATACAACCACAGTGTTTATTCCTCTTTAGGGGCACAAGATAGAGATTATTCTTCTCTGAACTGATTTGTTTATTGAATGTTTGGGGGTTTTATTCCTTCCTCTCTAGTAGACAGAGAGGCCCTTTGAAAAATTAAGAAATATCATTAAAGATCTCACCTAAAAGAAAAACAAAACTCATCAACCTCAGGATAAAAAGGCCTCAACCAAGAGGCAACATTATTCGACTCAAATAGAAAGGTCTGTTAGAAAAGCAAAAGGGATTGCTTTGCCTCCTAGAAAGGGAAAGTTACCCAGTCTTGAATGACTTACAGTGGCCCCACATGAAGGCACATGTGAGAAACAAGCAAAATTTGTATCTGGCAATTCTGTACCTAATATTTATTTTCCTTTCTTTCTCCTCTTTCTCATTCTTCATTGTTCTGCTGTTCTCTCCAGGCCTCCAAGGTGAAATACTATGGACTCTCTCTAATCAAGGAGGAAGCTCGTGAAAAATACTGTTTTTTCATAGAACTGATAATGACATAGTTGATTGCCATTTCCAAGAGAATGTTCTTAAGAAGAAAATGATGGTGATAATGACAATTAACCTAGTATAGAACCTTCATGTTTCCTCCATGAGAAGAAATATTTTGTTTGTATAGCTAAAACCTGCCAGACATCCCTCAATTCACACTTTACATGTTGTTGTTGTTAGGTGCCATGGAGTTGGTGTCAGACTCATAGTGACCTTACATACAACAGGTGAAACTGTATTGTTAGTGCTTCTCTGCTATTCATAGGGTATTCAATGGCAGATTACCTTACAAGTAACTGTCTCCTAATGTCAATTTCACCATCGGACAAGTTGTGACCTAGAGAATAGCAGAGGGCCAAAATGAAGTCCTGGAACAGAACAAGGAGGGATTTCTAATTGGATCGTTTATCTGACATCATTTAGCTAGGGTCTTCATTCTCACTTATAATCTACTTCCAGAATTCATTACAATGTTTGCAGAACAGAGGAGTGGAAGTATTCCATTTACAGTACATTCATAACAGGACTGTAAATTCCCCAAAAACAAAATGTCATCAGTCTCTGCACATAGGCCTTAACAAATAATGAGAGCTGAATAAATATTTGTTGAATTAATAATGACTCCCTTTAGTTTTCTCTCACAATGAGATAGTTCACAGAAAGCTGTGGACAAGAGGGGACCTTTGTGCCAGACAAGAGCAGCATTTTGACTGTGGTGGGTAATAGCCTGTAGTCTCCTAAAAGGTACAGTTTGGAGTCAGAAAGAGACATGGGCTCTATATTTGACAAATTATTTAGTTTTTCTGTGTCTGCCTTCTTTCTCTTTGGAATTAGGACATCAGTACCTCTTTTAAAATTTGAGCAATCAATGAGTGAATAACCTAAAACTACAGTGCCTAACTCATAGTAGATCTTCAATACATGGTAGCCCATGAGAATGAAACATTTTAATATAGACATAGAGGCTTATGTGCCCAAAATGTTATTCTTAGAAGAGGCCAGGAAATACTGTACCTACATTTTTTAAGGCTTAGGAGGAGTAAATTTGGAGAAGAAATGCTTCTACAATTTAAATTAATTTCACTTTAGCAACTGATTTTTCAGAACTTACTATGTGTTAGGTACTGTTCTAAGAACTAGGAGTTCAACAGGGAATAAAGTAGATTAAAAATCCTTGCCATCTTGTGTTTATAATCTACTGGAGGTTGGGGAAATAAGATAAATATGTAGAATACATAGCAGATTAAGTGTTGATAGTATCATAGACCATCATGAAAAAATAATGAGTGCCAGGGTGGGAGAAAGTTTATAATTTCTAGGAGAATATAAAAGACCTTTGTGATCATGTCACATCCTAGTAAAAAGTTGAGGAAAATTAGGAATGAGTCATAAGGATGACCGCGAAAGAATTATCAAAACAAGTAGAGGCTCTGTTATGGACTGAAACTGTGTCACCAAACATGTTTAGAGTTTGCATGTTGAAACTCTAACTTCTTGTGTGACTGTACCTGGAGATAACTTTAAGGAGGAAAATACAGTTAAATGAAGTCATAAAAGTAGAACCCTAATTTAGTGGAAATTTTCCTTGTAAAAAGAGGAAGAGAAGCCAGGAGCCAGCACATCTTCACAAAGGAAAGGCCATGTGAGGAGGCAGCAAAAAGGTAGCCATCTGCAAGCTAGGAAGAGAGGTCTTCCCAGAAACCAACCCTTCTGGCACCTTGATCTTGATCTTGAACTTTCAGTCTCTAGAACTAGGAGAAAACAAATTTCTGTTATTTATACCACAGAATCTGTGGTATTTTGTTTCACCATCCCAAGAAGATCACAATAGATCCTGAGGCTGGAGCACACTGGGCCAACTGGCTAGTGTGGTAGAAACAGATTAAGCTGAGGAGTAAGGGCTAAGAGATCCACATAGGAGAGGTAACAGTAGAGGGGTGGGGAAGGTAGAGAGTAAATTGTGACTTATGGGCACTGTGATGCCCTAGACTAACAGCAAGCAGCCACTAGAGGAATTGAGCAGAGAAGTGACATGCTCTAGCATACATTTTCAGGGCAGCATTTTGGCTGCTGTAGAGACATGGACACATGAAATATGTAGGTTGTTAAATGATATGGTTATCTAATAGGATACTAGAATACATAGTATTAAATAGGAAGTAGTGAAAGAGGATGGAATAGAAGAAAGTCTTGGACTAATAGCCTCCTATGTTCTGGGATTTCAGTCTTTTGATGTTAGGGATATAGCAAGTTGCTCTAAGCATGGAAGTGTCTTTGGAAGAAGTATTTTAGCACTTAGATATGAATGGTTGTAGGTACTAGTGATGTCTTAAGAGAAGAGACATAAATTAAAAGATATAGGATCTATTTATTTGATTGAAGAGACAGAGGTACATTTAGAAAGACTAATAACTCTTACACAACATAATATCAAGAAGAATAAATGAAATAACTAGTTCAAATTAGCACATATAATCTGTTCACTCTGATGAATTGGGTCAAATATGACTTCTGTGGAAAGCAATAGACTAGTTGGCCATCTCTCTTATTTCACCAGTAACCTGGTTAAATTTACAGGAGTCTACTGAAAACAAGTAGGAGGAACTCCAGTGAGTCAGTAAAAATTATTTATGAAGTTTAGCTGGATGGTGTGGCACACCTAAAATCTCAGCAATTCAGCAGCTGAAGTAGGAGGATGGTGAATTTAACGTCAGAGGGATCCTGTGCAACTTCGCAAAATACTGTTACCAAAAAAAAAAAAAAAAAAAAAAAAAAAAAAAAAAAAAAAAAAAAAAAAAAAAAAAAAAAAAAAAAAAAAAAAAAAAAAAAAAAGGCTGGAGGTGCAGGTTAGTGGTAGAGTGTTTGCCTAGCTTGTGCAAGACCCTGGGTCCAAACCCAAGAACTGGAAAAACAAAACAAAAACAGGACTAAGCTAGCAAAAAGTCGGCAGTGAGCTGATAATACATTAG
Organism: Pedetes capensis; assembly: GCA_007922755.1. Lineage (NCBI taxonomy): Eukaryota > Metazoa > Chordata > Mammalia > Rodentia > Pedetidae > Pedetes > Pedetes capensis. Next base: position 62,190 of record VMDO01010446.1, on the reverse strand, counting down.
GTTTAAAGAAATATACTTATCACGTACAGTCATCACCTTAGTTCAGTCATAGTGATCACAGACAAATTCAGATAGTCAATGTTCCTAATAGAGTAATATGGTAGCATAAAACTAGAATTTCCAGAAGAAACTGTAGGCATTGCTCGTCATTTGAAAAATGGATAAATAATCTAACTTGTGCAAACTGGGTTGTCACATTCATGTTCTGCTGTGTGGTAATGTGTCTGAGATGACAGCAGGAATGATTTATTTTTAATTATATCTTACTTAAAATATTTTAAGTGTTCAGAAAACAGTAAGATAGTGCCATTGAGTAGTAAATTTCTTGGCTATGTATCTCTGTGTAGCCTTTAGAAATAGAGTAATAAGACTCTACTGTTTCTCAATGAGAGATGTTGGGCAGGTTACTCGATTAATTTCCTCCATACTCAGATTCCTCACTTGTTAATGAGGACATGAAGAGAGAGTGTTCTTTCTAAATCATAGTGTTGTTGGGAAATTAAAGCAAGATACAACATTTAAAGAACTTAGCAAGGAGCTTGCCACATAGGAATGAGAAATGAGTATTATTAACTAGAGTGGGGAAAATCAGTTTCTTCACTTGAAATAGTGCATATACTTCTTCCAAAGATTCAGTGATGCAACAGATTTATTCAGTTCTTAGGAAACTTCAGAGATGAATTCAACAAGTAATGCCCATTGTTTCAGAAGAGTGGTGCATCAGACAGAAACTTGACGGTGGGTAGAGACTTAGTAGAAGACCCTTTCATCATGTAATGTCTAAAATAGGCCCCCCTAGCCTCCCCCTGTGAATAGCAGAGGGACATGGCATAGTATCGGGGAGTGTTTCTTTCTGTTTTACATAGGGTTGCTATGAGTTGGACCTGACTCAATAGCACTTAACAACAGCAATAACAACAACTTCATAGTGATGAGGCAGGCCTGGGTCTATTTCTTATAATTTTATTGTCCTTGTAGATTGTCCCATTGCCTTTAAAAAAGTACATAGTATATCAGGTAACTTTTGTGATAGAAGACTCAGTTTTCTTGTTCTTGTTTGTTCGTGTTTTGGAAAGCTCCATAGTCAGTGGAATTTTATATGCAGTGGAAATGTGGGAAATCATCTTCTGGATTTCTAGGAGTTCCTTGGTTATTATTTGAAAGGGTATTTTAGGAAGAGAGATGATACTAACAGCTAACATTTACTGGGTGCCAGCCGCTGTTCTGATAACTTTACATCCCTTAATATCATTTACATCCTCAAAAACATAATGAGGAGACTTCCATTATTACTTTCCTTATGTGGATGTAAAGTGAGCGGACCATATAGTTTCCTCTATTTTGACCTTGTGGCACTTTGTCCCCTTTCTGTGATTGGTACAGAATGCTTCAGTGTCAACTCCTTTTATTATGCTATAACCTTGATATAAAAATCAGATGTATTTTAAGAGATTTTTATCTGTCATAAGTAATAGCCTGAGAATTAAACTCTTCCTATTTCTTCCTCTCAGTCTTGCACACTTCTGCAGTACTCTTGGCTCAGGCAGAATTCTCTTCCCCTTGCTATTTGGCAAGGAGAAGCCATTATCTTTTTGCAGATCACTACAATTCATATTAATCCATTCAGTCCTACAGTGGTTGCTGGTCATTTCCTCATACCTTCCCTTTTATCAGCTTGGAGCTTGCTTGTAAAATTTCTTATTTGTAATTTTTTTAGTTAGCATACACAATTAGAAGTTTCATTATGATACTTTCATATATGCATGTCATCGTCATTGCTCACATTTGCCCCTCTCTAAGACCCTCTCATCCGCCCCACCCACTGACACTCTTCCTTCCCTTAAATAGTCCAGCTTGAGACTTTCTAAGATGAAGCATGCTCTACTCTACACTCTGAATCCATACATATTATTATCATCAGGGCTATTAGCAACCATATAATCAAATCATGACTAGTATTACCTGAATATGTTCTATGTGCCATGTGTTTCTCATGAGGAAACTTTCTCTCAGAGAAGTTTTTTAAGTAAGTGGTAGTAGCAGAGATTGAATTTAGGCCTGTTCTGTTTCATTTTCCCCCCTGCTTCCTTGTTTCCCAAGGAGTGAGATGCTAGTAGATATCAGTGGAAAGAGATTTCTGCAACTAATCTATAGAAAAAGCCAGGTGTGGTGGGGCAGGCCTGTAATCCCAGCAGCTTGGGAAACGGAGGCAGGGGGATCGCAAGTTCGAAGCCAGAGGCAGTTTGTGTAATTTAGCGAGACCCTGTCTCAAAAAGTAAAAAAAAAAAAAAAAAAAAAAAAAAAAAAAAAAAAAAAAAAAAAAAAAAAAAAAAAAAATCCTCTTGTAGGAGATGCTCAGTGCACATTACTATTTTTGATAAATTCTACAAAGACAAATATATGTTCTTCACACAATGCAGCTTTTCGCAAATTTACTTGACTGTCACTTTATTTTTCAGTGCTAGAGATAGAACCCAGGACCTCACACATACTAAGCGAGTGCTCTACCACTGAGCTACACCCCCAGCCCTCAAATCCTATTTCAGATACATTTGTGATAATATGGAGCTCTTTGGAATGTCAGGGGAAAATATTAAATTGTGTTGGTCTCTCTTTTTCAAAGATACCCTTCTGAGCAAGAGGTAAGTAAATATCACAGGTCACCTAGGTGCTTATTGAAGTGGAAGGATCTATAGGGAAAAAGGACTGGGCCAAGAGAGAAAGGAAAATGCCAAAGGCCAGTGTCACCTATTTGATATATTTTGCTTGGTATTGGTTCTTGTTCGAGCTCTCAGAAGTCCAGTTAAAATAGCATTTGATCACATAACTTTCGTCAACGATTTCCTCATAAACATGTCTTAAATTGAAAGGTTATTGCTAAATAAAATATATAGTAATTTTTCACATCCAGGACAAATTTGTATCACAGGACAGAGAGTAGTTTTATAACATAATTCAATAATCCATTAATATTGTGCACCCAAAATTCCAGGAAATAACTATGACATATGCAAAGGAGTGGTTTCACTACATTTCACCAGGAGTCATTTACCCTCATTTGTGAAGTGGGACTATAGGTGAATTTACAATTATTTATAATAATTTATTATTATATGAATATATACTTATAATTTATAATTATTCCCATTGACACATTCTTTGTTAACGTTTATGCTCATGTTTGGTTCTCCTCATATTTACAGTTAATTATTGAAAAAACAAATCAAGCTCTTTTTCTGTATGTGATAAACAACAGATAAATTATTTGGTGATTGAAATTAGAAAAAGTCTTATACATTGTCTCACTCATAAAGCAGATTATGTCTTTAAATGGACTATTATTATTGTCTATTAAGTAAAGATTTTGTTATTTGATTCAAAATGTTTTCTGCAAGACATGTTCATATTACCAAGCCTCAAATACCTAAGGCAGGCACACCTTACTAAACTGCCATTTGTTCGGTCAAATTGCATTAACACTGAGATGACTGAGAATGTGAGCAAATATGCACATCACCATGGCATGAGCATGGGATTATAAAGGTCAAATCACAATGAGAACACTGGGGTCAGCCACCCATTGTGTAGATGTCATTGCTAAGTGATACTATACATGTTATATGCAAAATATGCTCTGCACAGGATGTCTGTGTGATTATAGAAAGGAACCATGTTTTTATTGTTGTTCTCATTATACTTGCAACTTTGAATCAGAGACTAAAGTTAGCAAATAATGTATAAGTATATATTTTAAGTTAAAAAATAAATAAGAATGTGTTGGGTATCTACTATGTACAAGATACTGCACCCAAAATTATAGGCGTTACAAATATGACTAAAAGCAAGGACTGTTACAACATAACAGGGTAAAGAGGGAGAGAACAAGTGCAAAACACAGGTTGTAACTCTGTGAATACCCCACAATGAATCCCACTCTACTCTATGTGATCTAAAAGAATCATAGCATACCTCATAAAGGTCTACAATTACAGACACATGCTAATCAAAAGTTTTTGTATATTATTTAAAGAGATGAAAATGTGAACAACCAGGTTTTAAAAATTGCACGCTATATATAAGAACTATCACTCTGCACCCCATAAATAAGTACAATAAAAAAAACAAGAATTGTTTATCAAAAGAAAATCCACTCTTGGGAATGTGATGGAATGTCTGAGGAGAGACAACCTAATTCCTCTCAGATATGTGGAAGTTTTCATGAAGGAAGCATCATTTAGACTGAGTCTTAACTAATTGTTATAGGCAGGCATTTAGAGGAGAGGAGTCTCAGACTGAGGGAAAATGTAAGCAATGAAGAAAAATGATGAATATGGGGCAAAATGAGTGATGTGTAGCCCTTTCTGGGCAACTCAACTTAATATCTTAATATCTCCATATCTCCATGCCTAGTACCTCTGATTTTGATAATACCCAACTTTTACTAAATAATTATTCTATGCCTCTTATTATACAGACTCTAACATGCTTTATGCCATGTAATCCACAGAAGAAACCTTAAGGAAATACATTCAACAAATATCACAATTTCAAAGAATAATTCTGCACATGAAAAGACCAAGAAATTTCCTCTATGGCACACAGCTAATCTGCAGGAGAGGCAGGATTCTATTCTGCATGGTCTAACTCTGTCCAAGTCTTTATAGCACACAATGAGGTTTCTATTTCTACCTATGTATTGGTTGTTGTTGTTAGGTGCCGTCGAGTCGGTATCCAACTCATAGCGACCCTCATAGGGTTTTCAATGGCAGACTGTTTTGGGATTGCCTTGGGAGTGGATTGCCAGGTCCTTCTCCCATTTTTGCGGTGCTGGGAATTGAACTCGGGACCTCAGAGACTGCAGCGCAGCGCTCTACCAACTGAGCTAAATCCCAGCCCCACCTATGTATAGGTAATACAAATTATCTAAATCTCAGAGCTCTGTAGTTTTCCATGGTTCCACTTCAGCACACATCTTCAATATTCTTTACTTGATCCAACATAGAAAAAGGAGCATTTTAAAACAACAAACAAATCACTGAAAGTGGTTCAACTCTCTTTTTAGAATACTCTGCATTGGGCACAGGCATCACTGGGAATTATTAGTAGGTTCTTTAGGCACGTCAGGAACGAAGTTGGTACAGGGAGAAAAAGATGAAATTGAAGATGATGACCATCATCATTATTTTGGTACCTTAGCTTTCACCTCTTTTCACAAAAATTCCTTTTCCTGTTTGACTATTGTAACTTAGAATTTTTATTTTGATTTATTTTAATGCTGACCTTGTTTTGCAGAATAGCAAAGGGAGCATAAAAATGTCCTGGAAAATGAATGATGAAAGGGCCATTTTTTTTCCCTCATTCATGGTGTTTTGCAGAATCACTGTTGGTGGAGAGCACTCTCTTCTGGGCTTTAATGCCAGGCCTGGGGGCATATGGTTACTATAGATGTTCCCTATCCCTAAGGATGTCCGAAGGAGGGGCCTGCAGCAGATGACTGATGGTCAGATTGCTTTGCAATGGCTCATCTTGCCTTGGATATGCTTATCCAAAGGCAGCAAGAGGAATAAAAAATATCTATTGGTGGTTTTTGTGTCTTATCCATATCAGGACTCATTACCTACCAAAGTATATTTGCAAAGTAACAAGAGTAATGACTGCTATGGTCCAGTTGTCACTGAGACCACAGAGAGATTGGGCATGATCTGATTTGTTCACACTGCAACATACTTATCTGAGCAACTGGTTATATTCCCCACATCCCTAGAGTCTATGTAGTATAGTAATTAGGCTTACAGTCTCTGCATCAGATTTCCAGGGGTTAATTCCTGGGCTGCCACTGGCCAGTGTTTGATGTTGGAATAAATTACTTTAACTTCACTAATACTGAGTTTTTATGCAAAATGGAGATGACAATATAACCCACTTCAAAGAAGTTATATCTGCAAAAAGCTTATGATATCACCTTATATATTGAAAAAAGTGTGAGTTATTTTATCATAAAAGAAATATCTCAAAATGAATTTGAGTTTGGTAGCTAATAAGTCATTGACTAAAAGATGTTGCTGGGTGCCATCAAGTCAGATCTGACTCATAGCAACCCTATGTACAACAGAATGAAACACTATCCAGCACTGTTTCATACATACTATCTTTTTATATTTGAGTCCATTGTTACAGTCACTATATTTCTTATTTTGAGTCATGCCACATCAGCAAAAGGAGGTCCAAGGGACTTTACTCATGCCCATCATTAAGGTTGACTCTATTTTGAGGAGGCAACTCTTCTCCAGTCATTTCTTGAATGGCTTCCAGTTTGGGGGACTTATTTTCCAGCACAATATTTGAAAGTTCTCTGCTATTCATAGAATTTTAAATGGTTAATTGTTTTGGGAGTGAGCTTCTGGGTCCTTCTCCCTAGTCTGTCTTAGTCTGGAAGCCCAGCTGAAACCTGTCTACTATGGGTAGCTCTGCTGGTATCTAAAATACTGGTGGCATAGCTTTCAGCAACACAGCAATATGCAAGACCCCACAGCATGACAAACTAACAGACATGTGAGGGATTAAAAGTTAGGGCCTTGCTTTCCATTAATTGAGAAGAGGGGAAAAATATGTTTGTAGGATACTCATTTCCTTTATGAACATCTAACTACCTATTTTATGTTCTGTATTTTCAGTCCTGCTAGCCTATAGCTACATAGTTGCCTCCTTAGCACTTGCTTCTAGTTCAAAACTTCTCCTGCACCTTAGTCCTTATGGAAAATTGTTGTTGTTATTAGGTACTGTTGAGTCAGGTCCAACTAATAGCAACCTTATGTACAATAGATGAAACCCTACCCACCACCTCCATGCTCAGCACTGTTGTCACTGATTCTCTGCTATTTGTAGGGTTTTCAATGGCTGATTATTTCAGGAGTGGGCTGCCAAGTCCTTCTTCCAAGTCAACAGAATTGGTACGCCCAGGCAATCTCCTATGCAAATACTAACCAGGCTGACTCTGCTTACCTTCAGAGATCTGATGAGATCAGATATCAGAGTGGTATGGCTATAGACTATGAAAATATATCAGTCCATATATTTAGTCTAACAAAAATATTTAGCCCAAGAATTTTGCGTAAGTACTTGCTGATTTCAGAGGTACATGGCACCTAGGCCTCAGACAATACATCTCAGCTCTGGGTCTGAGAACTTTTAGTAGGTAATCTCTGTGCATGCCTCAGTTTTACTTATAACTAGAAATTGTCTGCAGCCATAGCATCCTAGTATCTGATCCCACCTGATCTCAGAAGCAGGGTCAGCCTGGTTAGTCCTTGGATGGGAGACTGCCTGGGAATACCATGTGCTGCAGGCTAAGAAGAATGACCTGGTAATCCATTCCCAAAACAATACACCATTCAAAACCCTATGAATAGCAGAGAAGCATTGACATAGTGCCAGGCATGGCACAGTGTAGGGGAATGTTTCCTTCTGTTGTACAAAGGGTCTCTATGAGTTGGACCTGATTCAACAGCACCTAACAACAAAAAATAAGCTGGCTATAACTATACTACAGGGCTGTAGTAGCAAAAACAGCTTCATACTGGCACAAAAATAGGCGTGAAGACCAGTGGAACAGAATAGAGGACCCGGAGATACAACAACACAACTATGTTGTTGTTAGGTGCCGTCAAGTCAGGGTCTCACTCATAGAAACCTTATGTACAACAAGGGAAACACTATTGTCAGTGCTTCTCTGCTATTCATAGGGTTTTTCAATGGCAGTTTTGTTATTTGGGAGTGGGTTGCTGGGCCCTTCTCCCAAGCCTACTGTATATCGTGTTCCCAGGCTGTCTTCCATTCAAGTACTAACCAGGCCCCACCCTGCTTAGCTTCCAAGATCTGACAAGACTGAACACCACAATGCTATGGCAGGCAATGCATCTATATCCATCTGATTTTTGATAAAGGAGCAAATCAGGTAAATTGAAGAAAGGATAGCCTTTTCAATAAATGGTAATGGGAAACTTGGATATCCCCTTGCAGAAAAATGAAAATAAACCTGCACCTCTCAATATGAATGAGAGTTAACTTGAAATGGATAAAATACCTCAACATAAAACCAGAAACATTAAAATTACTAGAAGAAAAGATATGCAATACGCTCCAACATATAGGCATAAGAAAGCATTTCCATAATAAAACTCCAATTGGTCAGGAAATTGCAACAAGAAGAGATAAGTGGGATTACATGAAATTAAAAAGCTTCTGTACAGCAAACGAAACAATCAACAAGGCCAAGGAAGTCCCTACTGAAAAGGAGAAAAATCTTCACATCCTATACATCTGACAGAGGACTAATTTCCAGAATTTATAAAGAACTCAAGAAAGCAATTCTCCGGAAAACAAATAACCCAATACACAAATGGGCAAAGGAACTGAACAGAAAGTTCTCAAATGAAGAAGCTCATAAGGCCATGAAACACAGGAAAAAATGCTCAGTACCCCTAGCCATTAGGGAAATGCAAATCAAACAACTTTGAGATTCTACATTATTCCAGTAAGAAAGGCTAAGATCAATAAAACAAATAACAACAAATGCTGGCAAGGATGTGGAGAAAAGGGAACCTGCTTACATTACACTGCTGGTGGGGTTGTAAATTGGTTCAAGAACTTTGGAAATTCCTATAGAGGTACCTCAGAAAACTAAAAATAGATCTGTCATATGCTTCAGTTATACCCATATTTGGGTATATTTGGGAATATACCCAAAGGGAGATAAGTCATCATACCACAGAGGCACATGCATTTCCATATTCAATGCAGCACTTTTCACAATAGCAAGGATATGCAATCAACCAAAGTGCCCATCAACAGAAGAATGGATAAAAAATATGATGCATATACACAATAGAATACTCCTCAGCAATCAAAAAAATGAAATAATGTCATTTACAGCAAAATGGGTGGAATTGGAGAAAATCATCTTAAGTGAATGAACACAAGCCCAAAAAGAGAATTACCATATGTTCTCACTCTTATGTGGGGGCTGAATCAAACTTAAAGGAAGGAAAAAATACTACACATAAATGGAAACATAATAAAAAGCTCAATTAAATTTACCATAGAAGGGACAATTTAAGGAGTGGAAAGAAGGAGGGAGGAATCTAGCAAAGGGAAATGACGATGGGAGAAGACAGGAGGTGGAGGATGAGGGCCAGTGAGGAAGGAGGAAGCGGGGAGAGGTCAACCTTAGTATAAACAGCACAATTTCATTAGTATGGTGGGGAAAAAAAGAGAGACAACAGAAACAAACTATAAGAATAGCTAAAATAATAATAATAATATCAATAATACCAAAGGATGGCAATAATATAAATGGACTAGATCACTCATGTAATACTACTGAGAATGTAAAAAGGTAGATCGCTATAGAAATACATTTCAATTTAAATCAAAATCAGGATGCATGTATATAGATAAATATTCTCACAAAAAGACATACAAGTAGAAAGGAGACCATTGGTGGGGGGGTAGGGGAGGAAGGTGATGAAAGGGTAAGGTGGAAGTTATTGGAGCAATGTACAATGAAATGCATATATGGAAATGTCACAATGAAATACATGTCATAATGAAACCCATTAAGTTGTACATTAAAAATTTCCAATTAAAAAAATAAACCAGGATTCTCCAAGAGGAAAAAAAAAAGAATTAGAGTTAATTCCATCCACTGAAGGTTAAACCTCTTTTGTTGTTGTTAGGTGTCATCAAGTTGGGTCTGACTCATAGCAATCTTAGGACAAGAGGAAACATTACCTGACAATGTGCCCTGCACACAATATTTCTGTTTGATCTCATTGTTGCACCCTCTGAGTTTCTTCTCATTTAGCAGCTCTAAACAAGAACTTTCATCTAAACATATTTGGCTTCATCATTTTGCCTGATGACTTTGAAGCTGATCAGTGAATGTGAGAATATGAGACTTCTCTTAGGCAATCTAAGTTTACTTACTAAGAACTTCCGAGAAATAAAGTCCTACGTCAGAGAAGTTTCTCTAATGGTAGAAATTGCAGGCACTATGATAAGCCAATGGGAGGGACTTTTGATGTCAGTGAAGACTTTTTATCACATTTCAAATGGTAAAGAAATACTGAAAATATATTAGAATGAACACACTGGCAATATTATAATGCATATTATAAAGCCAGTAGCAAGGCTAACCTATCATGTATCATATTTAAGAAGAAAGAGATTAAAGCTTTTAAGTTAAGAGAATTAATTTCCTACATTCTTTTCCTGCAGCCATAGCCCTATGGCATCAGATCCCGTCAGATCTCGGAAGCTAAGCAGGATCAGGCCTGGTTAGTACCTGGATGGGAGACCGCCTGGGAACACCAGAAGCTGTAGGCTTAGGAGAAGGACCCGGCAACACCCTCCCCAAAAAAATCAATCTGCCATTGAAAACCCTACGAACAGCAGAGAAGCACTGACAATAGCGTTTCCCCTGCAGTACAGAGGGTTGCTATGAGAGGATACCAACTTGATGGCACCTAACAACAACAACAACATTCTTTTCATTTTCCATTCCTTTTAAATTGCTAGGGACAAAGAAAGCTGATAATATAGCTTTGGTATAAGAGCAAGGAAGGAGCCAACATTTGGTCAGCTAGTAACATCACTAGAAAAACATAATAAGCTGTTCCTGCTTCAAAATTTCAGTGGAGAAGAAGAGACAGAACTGATTTCATTTATATACTTGCTTTATAACTTTTTTTCTCAGGAAACACTCTTACACTGCTGGTAGAGCTGTAAATTCGTTCAACCACTTTGGAAATCAGTATGGAGGTACCTTAGAAAACTAAAAATAGATCTACCATATGATCCAGCTATACCACTGTTGGAAATATACCCAAAGGGAGATGAATCATCATACTACAGAGACACCTGTATCTCAATGTTCAATGGAATACTTTTCACAATAGTAAGGATATGGAATCAACCAAAGTACCCATCAACAGAAGAATGGAAAAAAAATTATGGCACATATACCAATGTAATACTACTCAGCAATAAAAAAATGAAATAATGTCATTTGCAGCAAAATGGATGAAATTGGAGAAAATTATCTTAAGTTAGAGAACACAGGCCCAAAAAGAGAAATACCATGTTCTCACTCATATGTGGGAGCTGAATCAAATTTAAAAGAAGGAAAAAATCCTATACAGAAATTGGAACATAATAAAAAGCTAATGTAAACTTAGTGGAGAAAGGACAATTCAAGGAGCAGAAACAAGGGAAGGGAAGGTTCTAGCAAAAGGAAGCAATGATGAGAGAAGATAGAAGGGAGAGAGAGGACAAGGAGGCATGAGGAATAAGAGACAGGTTGACCTCAAAGTAAACAGCCCAACTTTAATTATTTGGGAAATAATTATAATAATACCCACAATACCAAAGGATAGTGATAATGCAAAGAGGCTAGATTATTCATGTAATACTGCTGACAATGTAAAAAGGTAGATCACTACAGAAAAAGGTCTGGACTTAAATCAAAATTGGGATACAAGGGTATACAGAAAAATATTCCCACAAAAAGACATGCAAGTAGAAGTCAGGCCATTGGTGGGAGGGTGGGAGAGGGGACAGGAGGGGCACAAAAGTGTAAGGGGGAAGTTATTTGTGCAATGTACAATGAAAATGAAACACATATATGGAAATGTCACAATGAAATGCATGTCAGAATGAAATACATTGTTGTACATTAAAAATATCCAATAAAAAAGAAAATAAACAGTAAAGTATAAAAATAAACAGATATCCTCTTATCACAATCAGAATTTATCCAAGAGAAAAAAAAATTTTTTGATTTGACTTTGATTTAATTTTGAGATCATTGTGCTTCAGTCTCCTAAGTGCTGTGATTACAGGCATGGACCATCACACTATCTCATTGATATTCTTTGAAATGTCACTTCTAAGAACTGTACCTGAGAAGTGATGAGAATTTCTGACTGTGAACTGATAAAATCAAATAGTGTCTAATGGTGACTGCAAGAATACATCCAAACTAATGTCAGAAGGCAAGATGGTACAGAATGCTTGGTAAACAAATACTCCTAGTGTTAATTTGGAGCCTAGCTACAGGGAAGATAATTGAATGGTGCCATATGCTATGCCTAAGCCACAGCCTCTCTAGAAAGGACTTGAGATGGCAGTTAAAATACCAAGGCATTTCTGAGGTACTGTATCATTTTGCCCTTCCAGACTCACTTTCCATTCTTTTCCTCCTGCTCACAATGGACAGAAGATGCTACAAGGATTTCTGTATTTTCTTGCTTCCAGTTGAGTTTCAGCCAGTGGGGATTTCTGGCAAGAAACTGGAAGGAGGGTGGAGAATGATGATGGGATATTTATTGCCCAGACTCCAGCCCGATTGTATTGCAATGGGTTGACTACATCCTTCACTAAAGTTCATCATTTCTGTCAGCCCTCAGCATATGTCTGTGTCTCAGTGTCCCAGTAATAATCATCCTGCCTGCTCCTTTTAGCAGTCTCTACTGCTGTTAATCCCTGTTGCTTTCCTTAATCCTTATCCAGGCTTTTATATGTTCCTTTCATTGTCCTTTCATTGTTGTTGTTGTTGTTAGGTGCCTTCGAGTTGTGTCCTACTCATAGAGACCCCATAGGGTTTTCAATGGCTTTTTTTTTTTCTTTTTTTTGGGATTGCCTTGGGAGTGGGTTGCCAGGTCCTTCTCCCTTTTTTGTGGTGCTGGGAATCGAACTCAGGATCTCAGAGACTGCAGAGTGGCGCTCTACCAACTGAGCTAAATCCCAGCCCCAGTCCTTTCATTAACTATCCTCAAGGTACTCAATTTGCACGCTTAAAAATGTTCAGCTTTTGATTCACATAGGATAAAAATCTTACCAAACCAGGAAAGTAAATAAAATCTTGGTAAGCAGGTTGTTGTTGTTGTTAGGTGCCGTCGAGTCGGTATCCAACTCATAGCGACCTTCTGTACAACAGGGGAAACACTATTGTCAGTGCTTCTCTGCTGTTCATAGGGTTTTCAATGGCAGATTGATTTTTGGGAGGGGGTTGCCGGGTCCTTCTCCTAAGCCTACAGCTTCTGGTGTTCCCTGGCGGTCTCCCATCCAGGTACTAACCAGGCCCGACCCTGCTTAGCTTCTGAGATCTGACAGGATCGGATGCCACATTCTACACTTAAAGAATAAAGATACAGCAGAATACCAGGATAATAAGAATCAGTTGGAAATGTCAGAAAAGGCAAAATAATCTACAAAATTGGGCCAGATAATAGTAATGTCATTACATTTTTTCCCACATAGATTAGCAGAAATATTAATCAAACAAATGTTGATGTCAGGTATTTAAATAAGATAAAAGACTCTCTAAGATTAAATTTCCTTTAGAATTTCAAGAGGGATGAAATAGAATAGATTTAGTTCTGCATGGTGGTCAGAAGAATAGAAAATTATTACATAGCAATTTGCCATGATCAAATTCAACATTTTAAAGAAAGTGAGAAGAACTAAAAGGTATCCATTAGAGGAGTGGTGCTTAATGACAAAAAAGAAGACAAAAAAAAAAAAGCCTAGTAAAAATTGACATAAGATTTAAAACACTAAAAATTTATTCACTAGTGTCCTAGGGGAAACCTCAAAATCTTTTAAAAGCACCACAAGGTATTTCCAATAAAATATCTTGACCATAAATCTTGCATGATTAAATGGCAGAACTACACACATGAAAGAAGAAAAACAAAACAACAGCAATAAAAATTAAGGATTTCCAAAATGAAGAAATGGCCAAAGCAAGCCAGGGATCCTAGAAAGAGTTGAAAGTCATGTTTAAAATAAAAATCAAGCCAAAAGTAGTTTGAGTATCACTTAAAAAGAATTTTAAGTCATTAATTAAAAGTTTTAAAGTTGTAAAATTTTAATGTCAGGAGAATTAAAAGAAACAAGTTTGAATAGTTTAAGGTATATTCAGTGTAGAAAAAGAAACTCAGCTAAGATATTTTTGATATGGAAGTTTTAGAACTATGCTATACAAAAGTAGAACACATTAAAAGTATCAGACAAAAGCAGTCTAAGTAAATCACCTCCCATAATCAATTTTTAAATTGCTTCAAGTTTGGTGCTGGTTCCCCAAGTATGTAATTTATTATTTTAGTGATCAATGCATAAGTCCATGTGATTCCCTTAATAAGCATTTAAGAGAACAACAGATTAGAGGAGTGCTTCTGTATCAAGCAAGATGTTGGCACTGGAAATAAATTATTAGAATACTGAAGCCCATTGAGAATAATGTGTTCATAGAAAGGTAACAATATTTTCTTTTCTGTAAGGAAAAATCTGATCTATTTCATCTATTGGAGATATTTTCACTTAAATAAAATCCAAGTAGACTGCTAAAAGAATAAAAAGATGAATAAAACAAGTAGGACAGAAATTGTTAGTTGACCACTCTCTGGGCTTAACATCATGGTAAGAATTTTAGCTCACTGACTAAATCCTGCTAGTGTTTTAAAGAAAGGAATTGTTGCAATATTTTACAGAGGAAGCAGAATAAAATGGCTCCATATACACTTTGTTAATTCGCTAAAGTCTATTCTCTATTAAGAAGTGGAAACTAGACACTTGCCCAGGTCTACATGGTACTGAGGACCCTGTTTATTTTTATAACTTATCTAAGTTAAAAATATAATAAATATTTATGAGAGGTTTCAGAAGGCTTTAAAAATTCATTCACAATTTCATTTGGATAGTGTTTTGGACAGGTAAGGAAATGACTCAAACACAAGGAAAAAGATTAGGAATAATCAGGCATTTTTCTGGTTAAAAATCATTAAGAATGTTTGGTGGACAGAATTCTAAAATGGTTCCCCAATTTTAGGACCTGCGTAATTCTAGGACTGTGAATACCATGGACTTAAGACTTCCATAATTAGTTTGTGTTGTATATTATATGGCACAGTTGAATTTACGAGAAGGAGATTAACTAGTGGCAGTTTAATATCATTATGAGGCCTTTAAAAGCAGAGATTTTCCTCTGAGTGGTCACAAAACAGGAAAGTGAGTGTGCTCTCCCTGACCTAGGAGGAAAAGCTGAATGGGAAGGGATGGCCCTACGAACTGAATATGACGCTGAATGGACAGTGAGCAGCAAAGTGGGGTCCCAGTCCCACAACAATGGGAAATTAATTGTGCTCTCAACCAGTGTATTTGGAACAAGACTTAAGCTCAGATGAGAACAGCAGCCCCACAGTGACAGCTGGACATCCGCCTTGTAAAACTCTAAGCAGAGAGCTTAGCAGCACCACCTCCAGACTTCTGACCTATAGAACTGTGAGCTAGGAAGTGGGAACTGTTTAACGTTGCTAATCCATTGAAATTTATCCTGTGGCAACAGAGTATTAATGCCCAGCAAAAACTCTTTGTGGAATTTGTCTTGTTGGACATTTTTATAAAAGTTTATGCTACTGAAGAGTAAAATTGCATGAAATCTAAATGCAAAGTTTAATCAACAGGGAATACTCTAAACGGAGGTTGAGTTATATTGACTAGAGATTTCAGTGTGGGCAGGAGACAAGGCACTTCAGGAAGGAGCTATCCAGATGATATTTTCAAGATGATGGATGGGTCTTAACCTGCAGGTATGATTCATTAAAAAGCTGCAGAGGCATTTTCATTATTCCCTTTAGACATTGACTTAACATACAACTGATGAGAAGACCAAAAAAAAAAAAAAAAAAAAAAAGTCAAAGCATCCTCAGGAGGGTATTAGAAGCTAACTAGAAATGAAAGATTTGGGAAAAAAATTATAGTTAGTTATCTCCCAGAATACTGTGACTTGTTATTCTTCTTAGTTTGACATCAGGAAACAACAAGTGATAAAGACCCCATATCAGAAACCAAAATGAGCAGCAGGACAAACTTTTAATGGAAGTTCATTTTACAAATATATCCTTTACATGGAACATTAAATATTGAGGTTATAAAAATAAAAATTATATAAAAACACTACATAGGTAATACACTAGCAAAAATCTTGATTGTTTAGGAGGTCTAATCCTGATAATTTGGGAGAAGGACCTGGCAAACCCCTCCCAAAAATCAATCTGCCATTGAAAACCCTATGAACAGCAGAGAAGCATTGACAATAGTGTTTCCCCTGTTGTACAGAGGGTGGCTATGAGTCGGATACCAACTCGACGGCACCTAACAACAACAACAACAACAACAATCCTGATAATATAATGGAATTTTTAGGTTTTTCTAGTTCTTGTGGAGTTTCAAAATTATTTTCATCATTATTATCTACATGTAGGTTAATAGTATTGTCTATAAAGAATTAGTCTATAAAGTACTTGTCACAATAAAATAGGCCCAAATATTTAAATTTTAGATTAACTTTTGTGAAAGTTTTCTACATATTTTTGGAAGATTGTTTTTCTAGTTTTCCTGTTTATGGGCTTTTGTATAAATTTCAAAATAAGATAAATTTCAAAATAAGGATGAAGGGACACAGGAAAAGACTTGATGCTTTTGAGCTATGGTGCTGGAGATGTCTATTGAATATACCATGGACTGCCAAAAGGACCAGCAGATCTGTCCCAGAAGAAGTGCAACCAGAGTGCTCCTTGGAAACAAGAATGGCCATACTGCATCTTACATATTTCAGACATATATTCAGGAGAGATCAGTCCCTGAAGAAAGACATCATGTTTGGGAGAGTGGCAGGTCAATGAAAGAAAGGAAAACCCTCCACCAGATGGATTGACACAGTGTCTGCAACAATGGGCTTAAATGTAAATAAGCTCATCTTGTGCCTGGCACAAAATTGAAAAGTGTTTTGATCTGCTGTACATTGCAGTTTTACATGCTGACTCAAATATTTTTTAAAAATCCCATGCACAAGGCCCTGGGTTTGATCCCTAGCAACACACATACGCACATACAATCAAGCAGAAGCCTACATATTTTTCATGTATATTACTACTCCCCCACATATCTATCAGCTTGTCCTGTTGTGGGGACTTGTGTGCTGCTGTGAAGTTGAAAGTTATGTCACGGGTGTTTCAGATACCAGCAAGTCCACCCATGGTAGACAGGTTTCAGCTGAACTTCCAAACCAAGACAGACTAGGGAGAAGGACCAGACAGCCCACTTCCAAAACAATTACCCATTGAAAACCCTATGAATAACAGAGAAGCACTGTCAAATATAGTGCCAGAAAATGAGCCCTCCATGTTGGAAGGCATTCAAGAAGCTACTGGGGAGGAGTTGCTGCCTCAAAGTAGAGTTGACCTCAATTATGGGAATGGAGTGGAGCTTCTGGGACTTCCATTTGCTGCTGTGGCATCAAACTAAGAAGAAACACAGGGGCTGTACCACTGGGCTCAAACATAAAAAGATGGTATGCATGGCACAGTGCTGGGTATTGTTTTGTTTTGTTAAACATAGGGTTGCTATGAATTGGATGTGACTTGATGGCACTTAACAACAACAATACTTTATTAAAAAATTAAAATACAATGTGACTATAAAAACAAATAAGACATATTTGCATATTATTTGTTTAAGACACCATGTCAACATAATACAGTGAAGAGTTTCAAACTTGGCTTAAAACCTGCATATATGATAAAGCTTTGTGAAAGATATATACACATTATTATTCATATTTAGAATAAAATCTGGAAGGAAGCATACTTATTCATCAAACTGTTACTAATTGAAACTAACACTCATTGAATATTTATTATATTCTAGGTTCTGTTCTAAATTTTTGGTATCATTTTACATAGTTCCAAATCAAGTTTATAAAGTATTATTAGTATTATCTTCATTTTATAAATGGAAGTATTACAAGAAGGTGAAATTATTTGCCAAAGATACTAGGTTATTTAACACTTACTTTGGAATGTGAGCATTCAGAGGACTCTTGCCTGTACTTTCCTCACAGTCTAGGCTGGAATTCTAAGTAACTAGTTTGTAATACTTTTATAATTATAGAAAAGTAGAAATGCAGTTTTAATTGTGGAAAAAACGATCCCCACATGGGAAAATTGATTGCAAACATCTGGATGTTATTTATATGAAATAATTATTTAAAATGTAAAAGAACTGATATTTGAAAACCTGTCTTATTAAGTATTTAGAATTCATTACTTTTGAAAATAAATTAAAATCAGTTCCCCAAATCTTCACACAAATATTTTTCACACACAATATTTTAGTATTCTTGTGCAAATTCCATTTTTCCCAGGAATTAATTTTCACAAAAGGTTGCAAAAACACATAGAAAAATATCTTCCTTTTTAAACTATAGAATTTTAAAAGCATACAGCATCAATATGATGAAACAACAATGTGATTTTATTTAAAAATCATGTTCGTTTATATCAAAATTATGTTCATGGATTTAGAGGAATAACAGACAATATTTCAAAATGTCATACAACACATCAGTTAGTGTTCTGGTTATTTGTTGCTGTGCAGCAGACCACATCAAAACTTAGTGGCGTAAGACAATTTACTATTCTCTCAAATTGTTTTGTGGATTAAGTTATGGACTGAGTGGGTCTAGCTTAGATTTATCCTTGTTGCTACAGTTGGGTTTCCAGTGCGCCTGCAGTCATCTGAAGGCAGGATGGAGCTGGACATACAGGATGGCACATTTTTAGAGCTGACAGTTGTATCTCCATAATGGTTGAGAGCTTGGCTAGTGCTATTGACTGCACTGGTTACATGTGCCTTCAAGTGGCTTGGGCTACTTTAGAGAATGAGGCCTAAATATCTATAAAAAGCATCCAAAACTGAGTATTCAATTGCACAATTTTCATGCAACAGAATGTAGAAGCAGTTGGACGAATAAAGGGGTAAGCCCAGAACTAGACTTCCTCCATATTCCATTGATCAAAAAGGCCAGACTCCACCTCTATTCAAGAATGTAGAGAAACAGATTCCCCTTCTTGATGGATAAGTGCCAAGAGATGGGAAATAGGAAGAAATTTTGTTGCAGCTGTCTTTGGAAAATCCCATCTGTTGTGCTTAAATAAAAATCAACTTTAAGCTACTCTGCAAAATGTATTGCATATAAAATTTATTATGTAACTGACAGAGGAAGATTAAATTTTTTGATACATATGTACATAGAAACTTGGTTACCTCAGGTGATCTCAACTGATAGTGAATATTGTAAATAATGAGGACTATGTCACATAATATTTCTGAAAATCTATTTTTCTGTCCTATTTCTTCATTTTTTATTTTTATT
Organism: Pedetes capensis; assembly: GCA_007922755.1. Taxonomy (NCBI): domain Eukaryota; kingdom Metazoa; phylum Chordata; class Mammalia; order Rodentia; family Pedetidae; genus Pedetes; species Pedetes capensis. The sequence continues at coordinate 42,917 of VMDO01010446.1, read as the reverse complement.
TTTGGTGATTGGGGAATGGAATTGTGCAGAGTGGAGGTAAAGTTTTGCAGTAAAGAGTGACTATAGAGAGGGATTTTCAGTGTAAATATGAGAAGTTTGCCAATTTTTGTTTTTTAACTTTGTGATAGTTATTCTTTATTTTCAAGTTGATAAGAGATTGGTAAGACACACTTTTGAGTGTGTCTGTGAGGGAGTTTCCAGAGAGAGTTAACTAAAAGAGGAAGACTGACCCTGAATGTGGGTGGCACCATCCCATAGGCCTGGAGTGTGGATGGAATAAAAGGGGAAAAAGGAGAAAACCCGACAGTGCAGGCATTCTTCTTTCTGCTTCCTGGCTGCCATGCTGGCAGCTGCTGCAAACCTCCATGCCCTCCCAGCCATGATGCACTGAACCTCTGAAGCCACATGCTAAAGTAAATAATTCCTCCTTGTTCCAGTCACAGAAACAAATGCCGTACTAACTCAGAAAATTGTTGTTGTTGTTAGGTGCTGTTGAGTTTGGCCTGACTTATAGCAACGTTCCTAGGGTTTTCATGTCTGATATTTTTTTTTCGGGAGGATTGTTTTGGGAGTGAGCTGCCAGGTGTTTCTACCATCTTTGAATTGCTGGGGATTGAACCCAAGGCCTCAGAGTATGCAGAGCAAGCACTCTACCAACTGAGCTAAACCCAAGCCCAACTCAGAACATTGTACCAATGAAATGGGTCATCGATGTGACTACATGACAAAGTGGTACAGAAGGCTTTGGAACTGATTTGTGAGAGGAATTTGGAAGAGTTTGGAGAAACAGGCTAGAAAAAGCTTAGAATGCTGTAACTGAAGCTTAATGGTGATTCTGGTGGGAGGTCAAAACAACTGAATCCTCATAGGAAAGAGGATAGGAAAGTCAGACTCATGAGGCTTCTGGTGGAAATAAAGAATGTATGAGTAATTAGACTAGAGGCTATTCATATAACATTCTGACAAATAAATTGCCTACACTGTATTCTTGCACTGATACAAGGCTGAATTTAAAGATGATGACTAGTAAATTTGGTGGAAGAAATTTAAAGACAATCCAGTATTCAGCCTGTAGCATGGATATTGCTAATTGTTTTTAGCTGGGTTAATAGTGAGAATTGAGGACAAAAAGCAGGGTAGAAAGACTTGAAAAATTTGCAGTTTGGTCCAAAAAGCACTCAGAAAGTTAGAGCTAAGGGAGTCATGGTTTTTGAAGAGATTAGTACCATTAAATAGAATCCAAGTTCTTTACATCTGAAAGATAGGCAAGAAGCCTTAAGGACAGCTCAGGAATTGACCAAATTCCATCCATCAGCAGGTTCAAGGTTATGAAAAAGCAAACTCATCTAAATGACTTTCTCCAGAGAAAAGAGTGCCTTGGGGCACACTGCTGACACAGGATTTTGTTTCCTGTACTCATCCTGAGAAGGCAATACTCCTGAGAAGGTGAAGCCAAAGAGGTAATTGAGACTACAGGAAGTTAGACATGCCTGGAATATGATGTCTGGTGAGGAAAACTGCAAGAAGGGAGCAGAGCCAGCACAAGAGAGATATGTGGTCTGAAAACAAGGGCATAGAGGTGGGGCTTCCTTAGACCTCTGGGGCCCATATTCCACTACCTTGTGCCCTCAATGCTGGATGTGGACCTACAGCATGTATATATATCCTGTATTCAACTTTACAACTTGCTTTATGAATCAGGAACTGTAGAGATAAATCAAGTAAATGACACCCTTAATGGTATATAGTTTCTAATAGGGATTGAAAAAAGCTTCTGTTTTCAGGACTCTTCCAATTTTATCACCATGACAGGCTTTTTTTCCTTAAGTAAAACTATTGGAAAGCATATGAAGAAAGAATGAGAACCAGCCGTGGGTGAGAGCAAAGCCTAGTGATTTGGGACAAGTCATTAGACATTTTTGGTGTGGGAAAGAAGTATAATGGAGAAGATTATAGCAGTGCATTGTGCAATTGTTGGGGGAATTAAATGGAAAAGTATAATAAAGTCACAGGGAGTCTTTGATAAGGTTGATTTCATTCTCTGTGGAATTATCATCATGATTATGACTGTAAAAACAAGGTACGAGTAGGAAAACTATGAAGTCAGAAGGATCTAGTTCTTATTTTCAATGTAACTGATGATAATTGCTACTTTAGGCAGAAATTAGTTGAGGTTCATTTCTTTCTGACATTAAAATTCTCTGATAAACAATTACTGAAATTTATACATATATTATTTAACTTGGGAAGGCTATATGATAGAAAAATTGCCCTCTATCTCCATGATCTACTCTAAAAATGGCTTAATATTTTTCTTTTATTAAAGGAAAACTATGGTTTGTCTGTGGCTCTGCTCTTGTATCTTTCTTTATTCCAGGATCCAGGATAAAGGAGCTGTTACTATTTGGAACATACTGACATTAAGGAAAGGAGAAATGCAATGACTTACCTATATAGTGTTTCATGAAATTTTTGCTTAAACGTGGGAGATGTCAATTATGCTCACATTTCATTAGTCCAAAACATGTTTATGTTGAGTTCAACATCAGTGTGGCAAGAATGGATAATTCTCTTACCAGAAGATGATTAAATAATTAGGAACAATAAAATAATCTATTGTATCCAAGATAGGAATCATGTGGCTTTTAGACTGAAATTTCCTGGAGGTAAAAAAATCTATCTGAACAAGTGTAAAATATTCATTGCTCAGTGTCCAGTACACAGATTTGTACATTGTAGGCAGTACTCATTAAATATTAATTGGTGAATTCATTACACAGTCAAAGATTAACATGTAGCTAACTCATATACTGTGAGCTTTACTTTCCTCATGGTCCAAATTGAAGAAGCAATGATTAACATTTAATTTTCTGTTATTAATCTAGATTTGTATTCAAACATACTCAGAAAATGAAAAAGTACCCCTTGTAAGACTATAATCATAACAGAGAGCAAGTTATTATAAGCAATTAGGTCAAATTGAGATAGTTCATTTATTCACTCAACAAGCAGACTATTAAAATGAGTTACTAGAATTTACCAAGTACTGAAAAAAATATTTAAGGACAAACAATACCCAGTTCTAGCCTTTGCCCTTGGTGGAGTCCAGTAACAAATCATCATGTCCACAATAAGTTCTATAGTGAAAATTTTGGTGGATTAATTTGGTTTTTCTTTTAAGATCCTAAACTAGAGTGGGGGAAATATGGCTGTGAATGGGCATAGATTATTTCAGTAAATGACTTTCTTTGAACAGTCTACTTAATCCAAAGAATATGGTCATTAATTTCTTGCTGTTGTTTTTAGGTGCCATAGGGTTGAGTCTGAATCATGGTGACCCTCATAACGTTTTCAGTGGCTGATGGTTTGGGGATTGCTTCAGGAGTAGAATGCCAGGTCCTCCTTCCATTAAGTTCCTAATGTCTTTAAAAATAAGAGGTAGAGCTACACACAGAGAATCTTGAAGGAGCCACTTAAATCTGAGAAAAAATTCTTTACATATTATGGAAAGCATCTGTTTAAAAGTGTATTCATTATACATGGTGGAGGCAGAGTTCAAATTCCAATCTTTACAGCATCTTGTGAAGAGGATTTTAAATGACAAATTATTTTGACAGGATATATGTTTACACCAAAAGAATGACATGCAGTGTTACAATTGTCACTTCGCTCTCTAATGAGAACACATTCAAGAACTTTCCATTTCCTTTCCTTTTGTTAACACAACAAGACATATATCACCTATAAACTCAAGATATATCCAAAGAATAATGGTAGAATAAAGTGAGTTTTGTTGGAAATAAAAGAAATTTTTCCAAATATAACTTTTACCATTCCAACATGAAATATGTCAATAATTTTTTTCAAAATCTCTTCCTAATTAGCAAAATGTTACAAAAAGCATGTAGGAGTTTGTATATTCAAATTATCTAGTAAATTATTAAAAACCATAAGAGACACATAGGTACCTGGCAAAAGAGTTTTACATGTAAAAAGCTTTCTCAAAAATGCCTTATTGCTTTAATTGTGGAATCAGTTTCTACGTACTTGTCAGCTGTAGTTGCTGTAGCAGATAAACCAACCCAAACACACTGATAGAGGAAGAGATTTACTGGAAGTACATAGTAGATATATCAGTCCATAATGGTAGTGGGGTAGGCATGGCAGCGGTAGAAGGCAAGGCCCATGGCAGTCAACCTTACATTTTTGTGAACAGGAATCAGAGAGAACAGAGCCACAGGTATGGGATAAAAACCCCCAAAGGCCCACCCCCAGTGACTCACTTCCACCAAGGCAGACCTGCCTCCCCAAATTCTACAATCTCCTAGGACAGCACCACCAGCTGAGGACCAAATGCCATGACCTTTGCGGAACATTTTAGATCCAAAGCACAACGTTGCTGTGTTGCTGAAAGCTATGCCACCAGTATCAAAGACATCTGCAGGGCCATACGTGTTTCAGCTGAGTTTCTAAGCTGAGACAGACTAGGGACAAAGACCCAGCAGTCCACTACCAAAACAATTAGCCATTGAAAACCCTATGCATAGCAGAGAAGCACTGTTAAATATAGTGCTTCAAGGAACGACTGGAGAAGAAGAATCTTCTCAAAGTAGAGTTGACCTTAATGATGGGAATGGAGTAAAGCCCCTGGGACCTCCTTTTGCTGATGTGGCTTGACTCAAAATAAGAAAAAACACAGTGGCTGCAATATTGGGCTCAAACACAAAAAGATCCATGCGCATGGCACAGTGTTGGGTAGTGTAGTCATTATGAGTTGGATCCAACTCAATGGCATCCAACAAACAAAAACAAGATTTTTACAAATGGTGAAAACACTTGTTCAGATATGCAATTTGGAGTGAATTCTTACACAACCTTGGACTTTTTCTTTTTGCTTTGATCCATTAAAGGGAGGTGCTAATGAATCAGAATAAAGTGCATAAAATTGTGATATAAAACTAAAACTCAAAATTAAATCTTTCCTTAAATGATCTTTACAAGTCTGAATGAATAAATAGATGGCTTACAGATGGAAAAGACATGAAAATCTTTTGACATCAAATTGTTTACAAGTCATAGAATCATAGAACTTTAGAACTTATTGAATTTAGGGCCTTCAATTAACAGATGCAGAATCTGAGGCCAGAAAGTTTAAGGAACTAGACTCCAGAGTAACAGAGAATTCCTAGTGCACTCTTAATTATAGAGCCATCTTCAAAGAACTATTATCAAAGAAGCCCCATAAATCATGTAGAGTAAAGACAGTGTGAGAGTCAGCTATGATCAGTAACAGCATGATTAGTGACAAAGGTGTTGAATTATGCTAGGAAATCCTTAATATGCTCTCAATACCTACTATCAATCTTCGTCTGATACTATTTAAAGTCATTTCATTTTAGAAATTTTAAAATACATGAAAACTAAACTCTGCCTTGTTTATCATTGCTATTATTTCATACTATGCAATCAAAACATTTACAGTTGTTTTATAACATTATCTCAAAAATTCCTAATTGGTTTTTGAGGTCATTACCATTATCAGTATTCAGGGTAACCTCTTTAAAATTAAAACTGAAGATGTAAGTGTTGAATGTGACAAGAAAAGAAATCATGAGTCTGATGACAGTATCCTGCATGGACTACATACCTGAGCTATGGTATGGACACTGGGCAATTAGTTGATGTGGTTGTGTCCCTGAATTACATTTATCAGAAATAATATTTAATGGATGAATTCAGAATTATGTAATCAATTTACAATATATAGTTGTATCACAGATATAAAATACCCATTGTGGACATTAGTTATAGAATTTTCTAAAACATTTATTTGCTGACATATAATCTTGATTTATAAGTTTGTCTTTGATAGATGGGCATGGTGGTACACATCTGTAATCCCAGTGATTTGGGAGGCCAAAACAGGAGGATCACAAGTTTGAGGCCAGAGACAGCATGCATAATTTAGCAAGACTCTGTCTCAAGATAAAAAAAAATAAATAAATAAAAAGGGGGCCGCGGGTATAGATCACAGGTAGAACTATTGCAAAGTATGAACAGGGCTCTAGATTCAGTCTCCCCAGTACCACACACACAAGAGTTTGTTATAAAGTTCTCTCTCCATGGTATAAACTACAAAAACAAAGCAGTGATGTTGTCAACTGTAAGTAATTTTTGCATGGCAGCTAGCCAGAACAATGTTTTCCAGAATTCAATGAAGTAATGTCATATTGCATTGGTACAAAGTTTATGAATCAGTGAACTAGGTTTTTTCTGTGTTTGGAAGTTTGCATTTCTGATGCATTTCTCTGCTATTTCAAAGTTTCTTGTGAATGTAAGTCTGTGTTCTTAGAGAGGCTTGTGATGAAAATTTCTTTTGCCTCCTTGTAATGCAACTTCTAATCATAATATCAGAACAGGAGCAAAAGTAGTACTCTGGCCTCAAAAGGAACTAGGAGGAGAGAAGAGGCCATGACTGAAAGGAAAGGGCTAATTTAACCAAGTTTGGGGATAGATGGGAGTCAGAACAGGTTGTTAGGTAGCCAGCAACTAGGGTTCAAAAGGGGACAAGGGGACTGGAAAGATTGTGTCAGCCCTGGTTGTGTATCTTTTGTTTGTAAAAAGATAGCTGAAGTACTTAAAATTAAACATACTAATGCCTTTCAGTCTGGATTGCGACTCAACATCAACAAAACAAAAATCCCTACAACTGGGTCAGTATGCAACTTCAAAATAATTGGAGAAAAGATTGAGGTTGTCCATGATTTTGCTTCACTTGGTTCTACAACCGATACCCGTGGAAGCAGCCATCAAGAAATCAAAATATGCATTGCTTTTGGAAAAGCTGTGGCAAAAAATCTCTTTAAAGTATTGAAAAGTAAAGATGTTACGTTGAAGAGGAAGGTGCACCTGACGCATACCATAGTATTTTAACTCACACCATATGGTTGTAAAAGCTAGACATTGAACAAGGGAAACGGGAAGAACTGATGCTTTTGAATTATGGTGCTGGAGATTAATATTGAATATACCATGGACTGCCAAAAGAACCAATAGGTCTATCCTAGAGGGGCAACCACAGTGCTCCTTGGAAGCAAAGATGGCTAGACTGCATCTTACTTATTTTGGATATGTGGTCAGGAAGGAACAATCCCAGGAGAAGGACATCATGCTTGGGAGAGTGGCAGGTCAAAAAAAAAAAAAAAAAAAAAAAAAAGGAAAACCCTCCATTAGATGGATTGACACAGTATATGCAACAATGGGCTTAAATATAAATAAGATCGTATGCCTGTCACAGAATCAGGAAGTGTTTTGTTCTGCTGTACATAGGGTCACTATGAGTCAGATTTGACATCAGATAATGCGGAAGCATTTTCATCAGTTGTATATTCAAAATAAGAGTAATTTTGTTTCTAGAAATACTTTGATTAAAAATATTGCAGAGTTACAGAATATTGTTGGGTTTGCTGTCAAATTCTTTAACAATGACTCTTCTGGCTGTGGCTCATTCTATATGATGCACTCTTTTAGAAATAAAAGTCTGAGGGCCATTTTTCCAGGATGTTAGTGTCTGCAAGGTGTTTAATATCAACAAGTAATGATTCATATACATAATTGTGGCAGTAAGACAGTTTTATATTTCAAATATAGAAATGGAATAACTTTTTAGTTTTTTATAATTTGGAATTGTTTGCACTGATTCCTGGATTTTAAAACGTGAAAGGTTTTGTTCAGTAGAAGACTTCTCTCAGATCAGTAATTTTAATTTTAGCAAGACCATAATTATGCATCTAATTTATATTGAACATCCATAATATATAATGTGTATGTTTTCCTTTCAATACTTTCTTTGATCTTCATTTATTCATGTACTTTACTGGAGCTGGGTTTTAGCTCAGTTGGCAGTGTCACTCTGTGCTCTCTGAGACCCTCTGTTTAATCCTCAGCATCATCAAAAGGGGAGAAGGATTTGGCAATCCACTCTGAAGCAATCCCCAAACAATTACCCACTGAAAACCCTATGAGCATCCCTATGAGTTGGACCTGACTCCACAGCATCTAACACCACCACCACCACCACCACCACCACCACCATCAACAACACTGTGTCTGTTGCTTTTGCTGTGAAGCAAAACTAACAGTTGTCATTGTTAGAGAAAATGATCAGTATTTCCATTTTTAAAAATAAGTTTTAAGATTCATATATGAAAATGAAAACTTTGCAATATACAAAATTCTAATTAGATTTTTAATTATAATTTATAATTGATTGATAATAGGGATAATTACATTAATATACTGTTACTATATAATTTTGTCTGCAGCCGTAGCCCTGTGGCATCCGATCCCATCAGATCTCAGAAGCTAAGCAGGGGCTGGCCTGGTTAGTACTTGGATGGGAAACTGCCTGCGAACATCAGGTGCTGTAGGCTTGGGAGAAGGACCTGGCAACCCACTTCCAAAAAACAATCAGCCATTGAAAACCCTATGGACAGCACAGAAGCACTGACAACAGTGTTTCCCCTGTTGTACGTAGGGTTGCTATGAGTCAGATAAGGACTTGATGGCACCTGACAACAACAACAACAATATATAATTACAACATTAGGTAGTTGAGAAAGTCTTCAGTTGTAAGGATGTGGATATGACAGTGGGACAGCCGGGTATTTCCATAGGAAATAAACATACCATTGCATGGAGGATGGCATCCTAGTTAGTATTCTTAACTAGTTGGGCAATGGTTTGGGGATCTGTCTGTGCTACGGCAGCAAAAGCAAAGGATAAGGGACTGGATATTCTTGGTGTTGGCTGCCCAGAGGAAAGCAGAAGTTGAGCTCAGAAGTTACAACTGGGAGGTGGATATTTGTTTTTTTGGGTCTTTCTCACATGTGCCTGGGTTTTCAAGAAGTTGAGGGTAATGAGAGGGCGGTGGAGAAGAGAACTTTTTTCTCAAAAAGCAGCAGCTTGCTATGGCGACACAATGTCGGTTCCTTCTTTGTGTTCTGCGTGCTATTCTTCCTGGGCTCCTGAAAAGTCTGACTTAAATGTCCTGGCATAAACTCATCCTCCTGGAATCCATCTTTTGAGCCAGGTCTCCACATTCATGCCACACAACCTACTGTGGTAGCAGCAGCAAAGAAGGAGGCTTGCCCTGCTGCAGAACCCACAAAAAGTTTTCTGTAAGGCTTGAGAATGAGGGCAGGGCTTTGCTCTTTCTTTCCGGCATCACTTAGCTTACTCAAAAACATAAATCCACTTTATTGGTTAGTTATTTTTGGCACCTATAATTTAAGTAACTGCCGAAAAATGAAAGATGGCATATGCATTGAATTTAAATGTGCAGAGATCAGCCCCTCCCAGGTAGAGACCTTGAGTTTGAGCTCTGCCACTTACTGAGGACAACTGCTTTCTTCATCTGAGCTCACAGTTAATGCTAGCTCTCTGGAGGTTTGTTTTCAGCATGAGGCCATATAATGATTTACAGGAGAGTGCTAGACACATAAATGGTAATTGACAACAGTTCTAAGATACACAGACATTTGCATGTTAATTATGCCAACTTGTATTTTATTTTTTAACATAATATGAAAATTTACATATACACATATATTTTCAGTGTTTCTTTTGTACGCTTTAGAACATGGGACAGTTATCCTTTCTCTAGATAAGTAGATCTAGGATGAGATGGCATAAATCTACCAGATAAAGAATACAGTTGCAAAGATTCAACATCTCATGTCCTTGAATTGTTAAGATACGAATGCCTGTCTACTAGGCCTTAAATAAAGAAGCAAATATTGAGTTCAAAGTTTGCAAAGTACAAACTAAAGAAACAAAGTAAGCAAGTAAAGCAACCTACAAATCAACAAAAAAATCAAACAAGTCAGCATGTGGCTGGTGTATGGAGGCTGATAATTGTTGTTGTTGTTAGGCTGAAAATTTAAATTCTGCAAACAAAATCCCATTGGATTGTAAGAAATGACTTCATAGCATTGTCTCCTTAAGGTTATGTTACAGTGTCTGAATCTGACAATCTTTCAATTTACACAAATTGTGAATTTCTAGTTCTTTTTTTTTCTCACATTCTCTTGCATCTGGTGTGTACAGCAATGATTTATTGTATACTTACTTAGGAGATATACTTTCCCAATGAACCTTACAGCTATTCTCATCAGAAGCTTAAGAAAGTCATTATCTAGAATAGAGTTTTCATTGGGTATTCATTCCCTAGTGGCAATAAACTGGTAAAACTCAAAATTGTTTTCCTTCAAAATGTAAAATATCTTCTTCTTCTGTATACTTCTTCCCACATACAATTTACTAAAAAACAATTATTGGAGCATACAATTCATTTTTTATCTACTGAATACATTGCTCCTTTGCTTCTGTTTTTCCATTTCCATGTCTATTCCTCCATTATTTGTCATTTAAATCTTCTTTCTAGAACCCATGAGAGCACAATTTACAGAAATGACCTAGAGAGTTTGAATGACTTTACCAAGGTTAAGAACCCAGACAGAGATTTCACACCTGCTGAGTCCTGGTCAGAATCATTAGTACAGTCCTTGAAAGGAAATGTTACATTTGTAGAATTCTTCTCAAGAATTTTCTTAGCTCTGCCAACAGGGTGCAGGCCAGGTATCCCTGAGGAAATTGAGGTGGAGAAAGGAGAAAGAGAATTCACTAACCCTTAAAATTGTCTATATAATTAACCTGTTCTGCTTTTCTTTCTTGGAAAGTCCTGGGAAGATCCTTTGTGGTAAATTTAAAGAGAAATTTATACAGGTTATTTTCCTTTATTACATGGGAGAGTTTATGCATGACCTTGACCGCTAATTCTTTGTAACACTAAGAATAAGAGGGATTATTGGTTTAGGATTAAGGAGGTACATAATAATTTTGCATCTGTAAAATTACTACATGATTCTATTTCTGAAGTCCATTTAAAGCTTTATCCCCACTCTATTCACTTTTAGAATCACCAGGTCAATGACACCATTTCTGCATCTGGCTGCTTATTCCACATTTCATGAACTTGGACAATCATCATGGCTTTCTACATTCTTTCCCAAATATCACTTGTTTAAAATAGGTACAGTGTTAAGCTAGACATGTTATTGGGAGCCATTTTTATTTTTGAGGCTATTTCATTATAGAGATGGATTAATAATGGTGTATCCCCCTAACCTCCAAAGTAACTTGTTTTTATGTTTTCAAGTTGGAATCATGCCCTCACTATTAATACTTCATACCAACAAGTAGGGACTTCAAAATGTCCATCTGTTGGGCTGGCAAAATGCCTGCCACTCAATTCTGAATAGTGCCCTTAAGAATAAGTAATGGTTTTCAACCTTTTACAGTTGCCATGATATACCTTTTTTTCCCCCTTTAAGTATTTTCTATATAAAGTTAAGACTACAGTAACACAAATATGTTTATTTCCTGATCATCATTTATTTGAGTAACATGCAAATAAATGATTTTTTTCTGAGAAATAATACTAGCTCTAGGAAATGACAATTTACATAAGTTAGAATAACATAGACTATTTAAATAGAATTTAATTATTTTGTTAATAGCCCCACAAAACGTATATTTTATAAACAAATGTTGGCAAAAACAGTAGCATACAAAAATATCTTGATATGAAGCATCAAAGGATGATTATTTTTACTGAATAGTAAGATAAAATCCAAAGGAAAAGTCAACATTATGTTGTTATACAAAGGATCTCAACACTCCTCATTAAATAGTCACTTATTGAATGGTGGTTTAGTTATGCTGATGTTATAGATTGGAGACTTGTTTCTATGACTGTAAACCCATACAGGCCATTCCCTGTCTAAAGTCCATCTTTGGTCGCACAAGATCAGTACAAAAGATATAACTCTGAAGAGTTTTTTTGTTGTTTGTTTGTTTGTTTTGATATATTTTAAGTTTAGGAGAAGGAAAGAGGCTAATTACCTTGATGTTAGTCTACTTGCATTCAAATATTACCTTCTTTATTTTGAGTTGTGTGACCTTGGACAAACTACTGAACCTATTGTGCCTTTGTTTCTGCACCTACAAAACTGTTGTTGTTGTTGTTAGGTGCCATCGAATCAGTATCCGACTCATAGCTACCCTCATAGGGTTTTCAATGGCTGACTTTTGGGATTGCCTTGGGAGTGGATTGCCAGGTCCTTCTCCCATTTTTGCGGTGCTAGGAATGGAACTCGGGACCTCAGAGACTGCAGTGCAGCGCTCTACCAACTGAGCTAAATCCCAGCCCCGCACCTACAAAACACAGGAGGATAAATGCTTTTTTGTGGGGATAAATAAAATGATGGTTATATTGTGCTTAGTAAATTGCATGCTTAATAAATATTGGCTTATTTAAGATATTTATGAGTTACTTTGTCTATCTGGGAGCCACCCTCTTCCACATTAATGCTTATAGTAGAGGACTAAAAATCTCAGAAACATATTAGCCTAAGAGGACACTGCGTTTTGTTGTTTGTTATTCTGTGCTTTCCCTTTCCATCATATTTCAGGGACTTTACAAGTCTCCTTGACAGAACAATTACCTGGATTTAATGTCTTCCCTAAAATATATTTTAGCATAAAGCATTGTCACTTTGTTCCAGCCCGATTTTATTTAGGGATAGTGTAATATTTTGGGGACTGTCAAGTGGCCAATAAATGTCTTGTAACTATTTTCAATTCATTTATTTATAACAAAGTAACAATAAGAGTCATTTCACAGACTCAGTTCCAACATCCTAACCTTTAGTCATAAACTATCTGCTTAACTTGATTGAGTTGCCTTGAAAATATGATCATTAAGTACAAGAGAGACAAAAAAGAGATAGTCAGTTTCTCACCTCATGTTAATGGCATTTACTCATTGAATTATTTATTTAATTAAGATATAATAATCAAGTACTTGCCTGCGGCCATAACACTGTGGCGTCCAATCACATCAGATCTCAGAAGCTAAGCAGGGTCAGGCCTGGTTAGGATGGGAGACCACCTGGGAACACCAGATACTATAGGCTTGGGAGAAGGACCTGGCAACCCACTACCAAAAAACAATCAGCCATTGAAAACTCTATGAATAGCAGAGAAGCACTGATAATAGTGTTTCACCTGTTGTAAGTAGGGTTGCTATGAGATGGACACTGACTGGAGGGCCCCTAACAACAACAACAGCAACAATCAAGCACCTAGTAAGGAGCACACTTTAAACACCTAGTAATAATCAGGTATGTTTTTCTGGACGCTACAAAAGTGATAGAGAAGAGTAAGTGCCACTGAAGGGCTTCCATTTTGCTGAGCAAAGCAGAAGTTCAGGGAAAGATGAAGATCTGTAAACACCTAAGTATAACCTTTTTGTCTCAGGAGATATGTACTGAACACAGGTGTGCTCAGGGGAAAGGCAAAACAATTCCCTCTGCATGGGTGAGTGTTAGCTTTTCAGCAGAGCCAAGCCTTAGACGATGAGTAGGATTTGATCTACTGATGGGGATGGGAGGATTCAGGCATCCAAAGGGTAGTTAATTGATGACATCAATAGTATAGGTTTTCACTGAAGAAAGGCAGGACTATTAAAATACCCGCATGTGACATGAGCTCAACATATACAAAGAAAAAAGACAATTGGAATATTAAGAGGGAGCCAGGTGCAGTGGCACATGCCTGTAATTCCAAAAACTCTGGAGGCAGAGTCAGGAGGACCACAGGTTCAAGACCAGAGGCAGCCTGACTCTGTCTCAAAATAAAAATGTGCTGGGGTGTGGCTCATTGGTAGAGTGCTTACAAAGCATGGGTGAGGCCATCGTTTCAAACCCCCAGTAATCTTATAAAGAAAGAAAGAAAAAGAAAAATTAAGAGGATATCAAATTTATAGCAAGTTTCCTCCAATGTCAATGTTGGAATAAATGTGAAATAGCCCATCTTCAGGAGGAAGATGAGGATAAGTATAAAATTATCACATTACTTAGGAATGATACCCCAAGATAAATCTTTACATGTTGTAAATAAAGTGATTTTTTCAATTAAAAAATTGAAACATACAAAGAGTCAGTTACAAGGGGGATACTACCTTCTTGCCCTGTTTTTGACCTGCGTAACTTTTTGAATCATCGTCCAAAAGCCATCAGAGGAGGATAGGCAAGGTGGGCATCCACACAAAATTAGTAACTGGAGTTGAGTAAAGGTGAGACTAGCAGATATTACTGTCATTATATTTCTTGATTTCTTGATTGTCTACCCTCACTGGGAAGTGAGCTCCAAGAAGGTAAATTATTCAGTCTCTCTCTTCACAGGGAAAATAAAAGTGAATATGCCTTATGTGGACCATCCAAGTAATCAGGTGGGATATGTTATAAATCATCACATTATAGGCTTAGCATATCTAATCCAAAAATTATAAAAATGTTCAGAAATGTGAAACTTTTGGAGTGCTGATATGACAGCACAAGTGGAAATTCCACTCTGGACCTTATTTGATGAGTTTCAGTCAAAATGCAGGTGCACTAAAAATATAGAGAGCTAACTTCACACTAAGTAATTAATATGGATATGAAACATAAACGAATTTTATGGTTAGACTCAGATTCTAGTCCCAAGATATTTTTATGCAAATATTCCAAAATAATAAAAAAATCCAAAATACTTCTGTTCCCAAGCATTTTGCATAAGGAATACTCAATCTGTGTAAGTTTTATTTATTTATATTATTGACTTCTCTTCTTTAGAATGGCAAGCTTGATAAAGGTATTTTTTTTTTTCAGTTTTACTCACTGCCTAGAATAAAGCTTGGCATATAGTAGGTGCTCAATAAATATTGTTCAAATCTAAAAAAAGAGAATAGTTTGGACAGCACAAATATACGCATAAAAAGTGAATCATCTGTTTTAAGTCACTAAAGGAGTTAAATGGGAGAAGGACGTGGCAATCCACTCTCTAGGCAAACCCGAGACAGTCAGCTATTGAAAACCCTATGAAGGTCGCTAAGAGTCAGATGCGACTGCATGGCACCTAACATCAACAAAAAAGGAGTTAAATAATTTATAAAAAAAATCTATTTCTATTTAATTAAATGATATTTAAATGTTATAATGAAGCAAAGTTAGGTGATATCTTTTTTTGTGTGTGTGGTGTTGGGGGTTGAACACAGGGCCTTATACAAGCTTTGCAAGTGCTCCACAACTGAGCTGCACCACAAGTCCCTTTTTGATTTTTTATTTTGAGACAGTCTCACTAAGTTATGCAGGCTGCCTCTGGCCTAGAATTTGCTATCCTCTTGCCTGTGCTTCCTGAGTCTCTGGGATTATAAGTGTGTGTCACTGCACCAGGCCTTAGTTTTAGCTTAATTAGCATTTTGTCTTTGTTCAAAATGTATTGTTGAGTTGTGTGACCAAAGAGTCAATATTTTAGGTATCTATGGTACTGAGGATGAAGCTGGAGCTATTAGAGTAGAAATAGAAAGGAAGTCTAAAAATTATAAGAAATATATACACAAAGAAGCCTAGCCAGAGATCTACACAGAAGAATGCAAATTTTAGACATCTTTATAAAAGTGATTATAAATAGAAGTCAAATTTAAAAAGAGAACAAATAGCATACACAATATTTATCTTTTTAAAAAATAACACTTTTGGATTCATACAATATCTTATTTTCCCTCAGATATCCTATATATGATATAAATATAGAAGAAGTTCAGAAAGAAGTTAGAACTTTGTTTTCTGAAAAAAGAAAAAAGTTGTCATGGAAACACATATATAGCCTAATAATTTTCAGACTTGGTCTAAATATACCTTGAAACTAATTCCTACGAGAAATGTTATAAAACAGGAGGGAAAACTTTATGCAAATAACTTAAAATATTTTAAATAGCATCATATATTGAAAACTCAAAAGGCAAATTGTAATAGAAAATAGAGGAATTTTGAAATCAAGACCTGATTGGGACTTCAAGGAACTTCAAGGATAGGAGTAATAGCTCATTCCTCTTTATTTTGAAATTATCTGGCCCCTCAATATATGAAAAAGGATATTGTTAAACAGTTTCTAAGAAATAAATGCAACAATGAATAACATTTAATTGTCATAAAAATACTAAAATATGCTGGGCATGGTGGCACATGCCTTTCATCCCATCAACTTGGGAACCTGAGGCAGGAAGATTGCAAGAGGCAGCCTGCATAATTAGTGATATTGTCTCAAAATACAAAGTGAAAAATGAACTGGAGTGCAGCTCAGTGGTAGAGTGCTTGCAAAGCATGTATGAGGCCCTTGGTTCAACCTCTTTGTACTGTAATAAAATAAAATAATATAATATAATATAAAATAACTAAAATATAAGTAAAAATCAGATGCAGAGAAAAGATTCAACTGAAATACTTCAACAAATAGCAAAGTATACAATTGTATTGCTTGTGAATTTATAAACATTTTATTTATTAATTACATGTACAAAGATTTGTTATATTATTTTAATATATCTGTAGTGAATATTCTTACTTTCTTCAGTCCACTAAGTAGGAATAGATATTTCTGTCACCTTTAATTCATGTTTATGTTGCATAAATGTAAATTAAGATTAGCAGAAATTATTCTATGCACTACTTCCACATGGAGGAAGAATCCAACATGTTATCCTGATCAAAAGATATATTTGATAATTTCACAGAAATGTTGTTATAACTTAATTGGCAAGGAACTTCTAATTTTCAAGTTTTAAAGGAAAATACAGTGAGATATTTGTATCATAATTTAATAAATGCACAAATACATCACTGCATATAATCACCAGGAAAATATGCCTGTGAGAACAGTTTGTTAGACAAATCATGGATGTTACAAAAAGAAAGAATAAAAATATTTATGACATATATTCTTTATTTTATTCAAGTTATGAGCACACCTCTTGCTCTTAAGTAGATAAATTTCTAGAATAATTTGAAGTTTGTATTAGATATTTGCACATAATTATCTTAAATCATAAAATTTACTGAATACTCATTGAACAAATTTACAGTGTCACAACTTCAGTTTTGTTTCCCTCTCTAAAGCATGGATAGTTATACTTTTCAGTGAACAATGCAACGTATATACACATAAGATTAATAAACATGAACATTTAGTAAAATGCAAATGTGACAGAGTGCTTGAGCTGTGTATTTTGACTTTTCACTCGCCATTCTTCAAGTTGGCATTTGAAGAAGTTGTCTCAACTCATTATTTCAAGGCTTTAATTGTTTCTTTTTAACTTTAGCATAGTTAATTTTTAATGTCTTAATTTCTTTTTCTTTGCAAAAAAAAAGAGTAAGACAAAAGCTCAATCATATACCTGTTAGAGAGTTGGCTCAATGGAACTGTAATAGTTCCTTTGTGATGTTCTTTTAATATAGTTGTGTGAGTGCATTTGTAATGCAAGCTACTTACTTAGTAGATTACTAAGTGTAATCTACTTAGTAGAATCTACTTAGTAGAATGTAGACATTCTGCAGCCACCAAATAAAGTACTTGGTTTTTCATTTAAGCATTTAATGCTATGAATATCATATAACTGTCTAGAAGAAAAATCCCTGGCCACTTTTGGGGTGTTTACCTTTTGGAGTTTTGGAATAAAAAATTGTAGAAGGCTGGAACTGAAAGGAAACTGTAAGTCCACTGTACAGTAGTGTGTATAACAAAAGCAAAACTGAGTGGTGGCTGAGATCCACAGCCAGCACCAGTAGGTCCATAACCAAAAGGCTGCCTTTGGAGACTCAGACAAGGATCATAAAAATAAACTATTAATTGTTGCTTCTCCTTTTTATCAAATATATTTCAGGTAGAATGCTACCTACTCAGGTAGATGAGAACAGTAAATATCGCATGTTCTCTTTGGCATATAATATTGATTGCTGTTGGAACTGTTGGGTATTTAAGGCATTTACTTCATTGGTTTTTCAGTGACTGTGTAAAAAATGTAGTATTCCTACCAATTACTGCCTCTGTGTAGCCCCAACCCTCTCCTCTCTAGTTAAGTCACTTGGCAGGCAGCTTTAGCTGGGAATCAGAACTGGGAGACTTTAGAGTACATAAAATTTTTTATTCAGGGCCATAGGATCAAATCACACTTGCTGCTAGTATTCTCCTGATGTTGTGGAGCAGATACACTAATTGGCCTTCTGTCTTACTCCTTAGCCCTGCCTACATTTCCACATTTACTCTATCATTTTCTTGTCTGAATCCTAGTCCTTGAAACTTGTTTTGGTATCTGCACTTTAGGATAGTTTCCCAAGGGGACCTGAATCTGCCTCTCTAATTTCTGGTGATCTGCTTCTTATACGCAGAGTTACTTGAAGCTACCTGTCGAATTGTCTGCAGCCATAGCCCTGTGGCGTCTAATCCTGTCAGATCTCAGAAGCTAAGCAGGGTCAGGCCTGGTTAGTACTTGGATGGGAGACTGCCTGGGAATACCAGACACTGTAGACTTGGGAAAATGACCTGGCAACCCACTCTCAAAAATCAGTCCATCATTGAAAACCCTATGAATAGCAGAGAAGCACTGACAATAGTGTTTCACCTATTGTACATAGGGTTGCTGTGAGTCAGATACCAACTTCACCTCACTTAACAACAACAACAACTGTCCACTTGCCTGCCTAGAATTCCTAAAATACCTCTCTGGTACCTGTTGAGTCACCCTCTTAGCTTCTGTTGGATTTTTCAATTCCAAATGCTGTCCTGGATAGTCAGGAGTTGATTATGGCCACATTTCTTATATGTTATATTTACTGTGTTATGTTATAACCACCACTAGCAGCTGCATCTGACACCATAGAGGCTGATTTTCTCGGTGAATAAATAGAATTTTAGGTTCTGGCCACTACTATTGGCTCAATTCTTCTCCATGGAATTGCACTACAGGATTGTATCCCATTGACTTTTCCAAATATTTTCTATGACTTTTTAAACAGTAGCATGTATTTGTGAATTAACCAGAACTACAATATTTTACCTTGTAATTAAGGAAATTATATCACTACTTTAAAAAATATTCAAAACTAGATCACAGGGACATTTTATAATCGAATTTCTTAGCCATAGAGCTGTAGGATTAATTTAAAGCAAACTATTATTTTTGTAGTGCTTCAAAACACATGAATGATCTTTCAGATAACTGACTCACTTGAAGGAAATGAGGTTAAGCCATTCATAAACAGTTTTTTAAATCATGTAATTTGGGTTTAACATTGAATTCATCTGTTTTGAAAGAGGTCTGGATTTGGCAAAAGTCATTTTTCTTTCTTCCCCTCCCTCCCTCCCTCCCTCCCTCCCTCCCTCCCTCCCTCCTTTCCTTCCTTCCTTCCTCCCTCCCTTCCTTCCTTCCTTCCTTCTTTCCTTCCCTTCTGTTTTCTTCCTTTGTTTGGTACTTGGGGGTTGAACCCAGTGCCTCACACATACTTTGCAGGTACTTTACCACTGGGCTGCACACTCAGCTGGGTTTTTTGTTTGATTGTTTTGAGACAGAACCTCACTAAATTATACAGGCTGCCTCTGGCCTCAAACTCAATCCTCCTGCCTCGGTCTCCCCAGTCACTGGGATTATAGGAGTGTTCCATTGTGCCAAGCTAAAAGTACATTTTTCTTTTTTTTTCTTTTCTTTTTTCTTTTTGGTACCAGGGGTTGAACCCAGGGCCTCGCACTTGCATGCTTTGCAAGTGCTAGACCACTGAGCTGCACCCCCAGCCCATTTTTTTTTTTTACTTTTCTTTGAAACAGGGTCTCGCTAAATTACACAGACTGCCTCTGGTCTTGAACTTGCAATCCTCCTGTCTCTGCCTCCCAAGCCACTGGGATTACAGGAGTGTGCCACCACGCCCAGCGAAGTACTTTTTCTAATACTATCATTGTTTCTTTGCATAAAGAAATATCATAGCTGCATACTAACTAGCTAGTATTTTAAAAATTGATGTGAAGAATTTAAATTCTCTCAATGTAAGATTTGGTTTACTAGTTTTTTCTTTAACATTTTTTAAAGATAAAAATTAAAGGTTCTTGATGGGCTATGGAAGAATAATTGCTGCTCTCTAAACTTCTTTGTAAACTTGCCTGTCTTACAGCCCTTCTAGCTTTCATTTTCTCATATGCAAAAGGAGGGACTTGGGAGTAGTGAGAAGGAAGGAAATCCAATGCCTTCCAATTCTAACATGCCATGATTTAAAGAGTTAGGGAAATACTTGAAATGGCACCTGATCTTTCTGGGCCCCAGAAGAGGAAAGCAGGGGAGTAATACAGCAAGGAACTTGAAGAAGGGTCAGAAATGTCTGATTTGTAGATTCTTACTCTGGAAGCTGGTCTGTTGTTGGTAGGTGCTATGGAGTCAGAATCTAACTCATAGCCACCTTATATACAACAAGCAAAACACTATTGTTAGTCCTTCTCTGCTGTTCATGGGGTTTTCAATGGCTGATTGTTTTTGGCTTGGGCTCAAGCTTGGGCTCTGAGTTCTTGATCCAGATTCTCTGCTCAGGAGTTTTCCAGAAATTTTAGCCAAGTCACCCAACCTAATTTCAGTCACTTCTATAAGACTGAGAGCATGCGTACTCCTCTTTTCCTCCCAGTCACCCCAATCTAGATGAGAAAGATTCCAGGGAAAGTAGTTTATAAACTGCAAAAGACTATGTCAACATGAAATAACTTTGTTTATGTTTTCCCCATGGAGTAGACTTGCCAATGCTAAGTTAGCACAATTTTAATTAAGACTGCAATTGCTAGGATTTCCACAAGTTTCACATTCAATAAATGAAAGAAATAATATACTTTCATATACCAGTGCTAAGCTCTTTCTATGTAGGCATTACTGTTTCCATTTTACAGTTAAGAAATCAAGCCCAATGAGTTTAAGATATTGCCCAAGGTCATAGAGCATCTAAGTGGCTGAGCAGAGACATGATTTCAATTCTCCCTAATTCCAAAACCCACGATTCTTCCACTAGGCTTGGTTTCCAAGGACTGTGGAGACAACCCCTTATGCTGTAGTAAATACCAGAGTCAAATGATTTTGTACAGAAAGTATTCCTACTATATTTCAAAAAATGACAGTCTTGAGATAGTTTCTTCTCCAGCTCTTTGTACTGACTAACTTGGTGCTGTCTCAGATCATCTCAAACATTGACTGGAATCAAGACAGGAAGCAAAACAGAATAAAAGACACAAATGCTTAAAAGAGTGGTGGGTTAGATTTGAACCAATTGTTAATGGGAGCATGTTTTCTCTGTTTCCCAGGGCTCAGTTGTACCCTTTCTCCCCTAGGCTTTTTCCTCTTTTGAATTCTCCCTGTCATAACTGATTCTCCTAAGGAATCTGTTTCTAATTGTTTATTTCTTAATGTGAAATTCACTTGTTAAAGAAACCTTCTCTGGGAATATTCATTATCTGTAAATTGAAGTGAAATCATTTGTCTCTAGATAGAAGAATTTCATGAATTGAAATAGTGGGAAAGCCTTTCAAAGTGGAGTGGAGTGGGGTGTGTGTGTGTGTGTGTGTGTGTGTGTTGATGTGTGTTTGTGTGTGTGTTCATTCACTTATTCATTGACTCATTCAGTGAGTGCCTTCAAAATGCCAGGCCTTGGCATGACAAAGTTGAGCAAAATAGCCACACTCCTTACCCAAATAGAACTTAGGTTCAAGTAAGGAATGAAATAAGTAATTACAAGCAAAATGTGGTGAATGCAATGACATATAATGAGATGATACTGACCTTGCAATTCTAGGGAGAGAGGGAAACACAGAAAGAGAGAGAGAGAAAGAAAGAGAGAGAGAGAGAGCGCACAGTGAGCATTGGAACACAATGCTTTTTTGAATTCTGGAGGGTGTAGTAGGAAAGGGGAAGATATTATGAAAGTAATATTTATTGAATGGTATCTTTTTTCAAAATGAATATCTATTGAGCTAGTTATTTAACAAATTATTTCAGGTTGTTTGAATATTTATTTTTGTTTTGTGTTTTATGCTTTCAAATGTGTTTCCACATATATGTCTGTTCTTATCATGTCCCTGGAAAGCAAGGTATTATTATTCTCACCTCATAGAGAGAAGTCAACAACACATCTAATGTATAACAAACAGTTCCTGATCTACTCAAGTCTTCTGAACCCCAGGTTTAAGCTGTTGTGCCTGAAGATTGGTTTGCTGCATAAGTAGGGTAAGCAAGACAAGGCAATATACCTCTTACTTTAAGAAGCTAGAGTCAAAGATTAGCTAGACAATAATGACAGAAGAAACTAGTGTACTTTAGAGTTTTGCCTTTAGAGTTTTGACTTTGAAGGTGGCATCTGGAAAGATCATGTTCATTCATAGCTTAAGAAGTGGAACTTGGGATATATACATCTACAAAGCCTGCAGCCAGTAGCACTGTGGCTTCTGATCCTGTCAGAACTTGGAAGCTAAGCAGGGTTGGGCCTGGTTAGTACTTGGATGGGAGACTGTCTGGGAGGGCCAGGTGCTGTAGGCTTGGGAGACGGACCTGTCAACCCACTCCCAAAAATCAATCTGCCATTGAAAACCCTATGAATAGCAAAGAAGCACTGACAATACTGTTTTGCCTGTTTTCGTAGGGTGGCTATGAGGTGGATACTGACTCTGTGGCACCTAACAACAACAACAACAACAACAACAACATCTACAAATAGAAAACAGAAAAGTAATTTCTGGGTGGGAGTAGGATCTATTCCCTTTGTAAGTGCCCTTTTGCTATCATTGGAAAAAAAAGTGGACTTCCTATGAAGAAAGTCTTACTAAAATTATTATTGTTATCATGTTTTCAGTTCTCTAAAAACAAAAATGAGTTTTCATTTACATTTATAAGATTCTTATGTATGGCAAAGTGTTCTAATTTATACCAAGTTTACTTGTCCACTGAAATACATTTGTACTGGCTGAGTAATAAAATAATTTCATTTATTAATGAAATCCAGTCTTAGTATAAAGAGAAATATATGTGAGGTTCATTTTTTCCTGGGCTTATTTATGAGGCTCATGAGAGCTGTGTGAATCATTAAGGGTCATATAAATAATTTGAGCAAAAAGCCAAGGCATTTCTTTTTTGTGCTGACTGAGGAGAGAATGAGGCCAGAAGGGAGACTTCACTGCTTCCGAATGTGAAGCTCACCTCTCTCCAAGAACCATGACCATTTAAGACTCATCCCTTGGTTTCCTGCTTAGCTTGAGACACTCTTTACCCTCTCCTGAGAAAGAAAAAGAGCATCAATCTAAACTCAGATTTATTCAACTTTAGTTCTGGTAAAGGGAGATGCAGCATTTCTTGGCTGATGGAAACTTATGGAAAGAAGAATTACAATCACACTTCTAAGGAGGTAATGTCCTCTTGATGCTCCACTATGTCAGCATCAAAGTTTTGTTTGCCCCAGTTTCAGTGAGCATGTTGGTGGCTCTTTAATCTATTGTTTGTGAAACCTGGACATTCAACAAGGGAGACAGGAGAAGAATTGATGATGCTTTTGAATTATGGTGCTGGAGATGTCTATTGAATATACAATGGACTCCCAAAAGAACAACAGATCTGTCCTTGAAGAAGTGCAACCAGAGTGCTCCCTGGAAGCAAGGATGGCTACACTGCATCTGATGTATTTTGGATATGCTGTCAAGAGGGAGCAATTCCTGGAGAAGGACATCATGTGTGGGCAAGTGGCAGGTCAACGAACAAAAGGAAAACCCTCCACCAAATGGATTGACACAGTGTCTGCAAAAATGGGATTGAACATAAATAAGATCATGTGCCTGGGAGGTTGTGTGTGGGGGGGAGGCATACAAGAGGGTAAGGGGGAACCTATATGAATAATGTACATCAAAATGCATATATGTAAATGCCACAATGAAAAGCATGTCAGAATGAATCACATTAAGGTGTACATTAAAAATGTCCATAAAAAAAAAAAAAGAATCAGGGAGTGCTTCGTTCTGCTGTACATAGGGTTGCTATGAGTTGGACTCAACTGCACCTAACCACCACAATAGTGTCTGACATATCAGCTACAGCACAAAAAACCATAGGACTTCTCATCTATGGGGTAGTGAAAAAGTAGGAGAGCAAGTTCAAAGGTGTTGAATTAAATTTGCAGGGGCAGATGAACTACCACTGTAGCAAGAACAAAGGGGGCTAGACGAGTAACACTTACCCAACTGGGTGAGCCCATCTGAAAGATGTAAAAGCCTTCAAGAAAGTCTATATAGCCTACAAAAGCCAAGGGGTGGTGGGTTAAGGAGGAAACAGCCAAGACCATCACATAGTGCCCAGAATAATCACAAATAGAAAATAATTTATTCAGAAAGTCTGACAACTAGAATGGTGGGGAAAATGATTTACACAGAAATATGATTTCTTATTTGTGAAATAGTCTGCTAGTAATTTTAAGATGACCCTCAATGGTAAAGTAAAATTTTTCTTTGTATTGAAGAAATAACAGCACCATCCTCAGGAAGACCTACTTCCCTTTCATGTAGCACCTCTTCACCTTCATTTAAAACAGGCTTGACTATAGGATTAGGTCAAATGTCCTTCAGGCTAGTCTCTTGAAAATATCCAGAAAATGAAATGCTATGACCTTTCCTGGTTTGTGCTAGAAGCATCATAGCTCAAAGTCAAGATGGTGTTTCTAAATTATTACTGAACTCTTGCCCTCTAGCAGTCCTAACTTATATACGTTATTTATGGCTCAAAGTACATGTCCATCACTTATAAGTAGTATTAAAGACTGTTCTCAGAAACAAACACGCAAAAGAGAGAAGGGAAGAAAAAAAGGAAAGAAAGGAAGGGAGGAAGGAAGGAAGGAAGGAGGGAAGAAAGAAAGAAAGAGAAAGAAATCAAGTTCTTATAAAATGACAAGAATGAATGAAACTTAGCTCCTATCCCTCAGGAAGATATATTTCATAATAGTAAGGTTTTTCTTTTTTCTTTTTGCAGTACTAGAAGATTGAACCCAGGGGGTTTCACACACGCTAGGGAAATGCTCTACCACAGAGCTGCAACTCTAGCCCCATTTTTTATTTTTTATTTTGAGACATGTTCTTGCAAATTTGTGTAGGCTGCCTCTGGCCTCAAAGTCATGATCCTACTGCTGCAGCCTCCTGAGTCACTGGGATTCTATGTGCGTGCCAGGACACCCATCCATAATAGTGATTTTTTTAAAAAATTAAAAACCATTACTCTGAGAGTTGAACCTTGGGTTTATTACAAGAATATGAATAAGGGAGACTTCAAAAAGATGAGGTCTGGAACTAAGACACCCCATTCTATTCAGAGTTCAATCCATCGTAACTCAATAAATTTAATTCACTTTAATTTTGTTTGTTGCAACTCATTTCGGTATTTTATAATTATGGGGTACCCATGTGTTGGTACAGAAAGGAGGGTTCCTCTGAATCTAATTTATCTTGGAAGAATAATGAGTGATATGGGTTTAGAGAAAGAGGATCGGATAGGAGAAGAGATGCAGCCATCCCACCATGAGAGGTGCCATCAGAGGACCTCTTTTAGCAAAGTATAGTCATGGAATGTGGGAAGAGTGCTTGGTTTAAGAAGGAATGAAGAAGACCCAGCCTCATATATAACATACCAGTGGGAACTGAGGAAGATATGGTAGATCCTACTATTATTTCTACATAGAAATGGTCCCAGCATGTCAAGAGTTCTGAGTGATATACAGAAAAGTGAAAGATGAACAGAGAGTTTTGAAAAATAGTGGAATCTAAAATATTAGCTCTGCACAGAGTCATGGAGCATTTATTGATATTGCTACACTATAAATAAAGTTCAGAGAGAGAAAGGTATAGCAACCTGATTTTCTCAACCTTTGAAGACTGGGGGGTAGTCATGACACATAACACTGGTAGGCTTCAGACAAGTGAAATGTGAAAAATCCCCTGCTGTGTCTCTGGTTTCTAAATAGAAAAAAATTCATTTTGATTACTAATAATAGTGGTTGCCATTCTTTATTTGTGACAGATTCAAACCAATAGGTACATGAACCCAGATATTAAATATTGTACTTTAAAAAAAACTTCTACCCAATTATGGCATACCGCAAAATTCATTTTGTATATAACTGCACTTTTGTATTCAGAAGTGATAAAAAGAAATGTTAATAAATCAAAAAAGAATGGATAGCTATTTTCAGAACTTTAAAGTATATGAATGACTGAACAATACAATAGCTTAGCAAAAATAGAGTCATTGTTTTATGCTAGCCACTGCCAAGGTATTTGGGGCACAGTCTTTTGGAGGTGAGAGCTTATTTTTTACCTTATTACTAGAAGAGACACTTGCAGGTCACATCCCCTGCTGGTCATTTCTAACCATGGAAAATTACCTTTTGTTTTGTTCTAACTCTTTTTATTTTTATTTTTCATAAAGCATATTTAAGTACAGACTTTATTCTAAGACGTGAACCTCATTTTGTATAATGTCTTGTTAGGTCAATAAACTGACTGAAAATCATACTTATTTTGTTGGAAAATATTTACAGTTTGGGGGAAATATAATACCAAGTTCCAGGAGTAAAATGACAATGTAATCTCATGTATCTTAATTGACAGGAACTTAATTTGATTTATAATTAAGAAAACTACAGTAATCCAAAGAGATGACTCAAACCTTTTTGCTACAAAAGGATTCACCTAGCAAATGAAGTGAAAAATAGTGATGATATACTCACAGTCAAAAAATAAACTGCTGAGTTGGAATGGCTTTCATTCCTCCTCAGTCTTCTCATGTGAAGATGATAAATACAGTGTCCCCAAGAAGGGCTGGGAGATCTCCATGGACAATTCAGTTTGCAAAGCAAAATGGGCTGGATAAACTGGAGGGCAATTTAGACACAGCTCGATAAGCACGGCTGTACAATACTTCCCTTTTCAGTTTGAGGTTTATGAGAAAGGTGATTCTAAAAGGTCAATGTTATCCCTGCTGGGACAGAATATAAGACTCCATTTGGCCTTATGAGTAGTTTAGCTGTCCATTTGGTTTGGTTTTAGAGGATGTTAGGTTAACATTTGCTGCCCCTCCAATTAACCAAGGCCTGCCATTCTTTCTTATGGTTAAAGAAAGATTTCTGGAATCCTTTGTAAAAGTATAAATAAATGGAATAGGCATTACCTTATATTTTCTTATATGGTGTGATACTTTAGCATTTAATATTTTAGTAGCAAGAGGAAGCAAGGACAAAACATAAAATCATCACTTCAGGATTATCGAAATCTTCCCTTAAAGATATTCCCCTATTTCATAGCTTGGTTGAGGCTTTCTGCCCCATTCCTTATGTGGATAGGCCAGGAATTCAGTGTCTTTACTCTGCAATCTGATGTTCAGTGACTCAGCTTCAAAGCTACCCTGCTGAACGGGGCTTGGCTGAGTCACGCTCTTTGTTCCCAAGTTTGCCTACTGTCTTAGCACTATGAGACAAGTGATTTGCAAGCTCTGGGGCAGATAAGGTCACTTCCCTCCTTAGTTCCAGAGCACAGCATCTCAAGTGATACCAAACAATTCAGATACTCAGCCTTGAAGAAAAGGGACCTGACTCTGACACTAATTAATTGTGTGATCTTACACAACCTAGGAAGCCTCTCCAACCTTATTTTGCCTCAGATCAAGGAGGTTGATCCTTATTGTTTTATGATCATTGCCTTGGATATTAGATGGCATCTATATCTAGGAAGTAAAGTCAGCAACAACCCAATGTGAGTCTGGTATAATTGCTTGTTCGTGATCTTCCTACACTGAGTAGCATTTTAAATGTTGTATTTTAGTTGCTTGGTAAGAGTGAGACATTTTAGTCTATTTTTAGTATAAACAATGGGGATAACTTCTGTGGTAAATGCTAAATTCCAAAATTACATTCCTGATTGTATTTTTGAAAGTTTAAAACATCCCAAATGCTTAAACAAAGCTGCTTGACTAATGGCTGTAAGCTGATTTTAACTGGCTACGATATATAGAGAGAAACTTTCATTTTGCAGAAGCTACAGATGCTTCAGGTAGGTGACCAGATGGTCAGTAGCAAAGATAAACTGCATATTTGTTCCTTACAAAGAGGGATACAGATTTCCTGTAGTAAAGATTTTTTTTTTCTGAGAGTGGAAAAGTATAGATATACTTTCATGAGCATTTACAAGGGGCAAAAATAGTTTCCCCTGATACACAGAAGAATATCATACTCATAACATTTTCCTTAGACTAATTTTCTCAGCATAACGAAGCCTAAATAGGTTGAAGTCACTCTTAACTCTTGTGACCCTTGTTCATTACTAATTATAATATTAAACAAAATTTCTCAAGTAGAATTAATGCACCTATTTTAAAATAAGAAAAGTCACTACTAACTCTTTCAGTGTTGACTTAACATACTTTTAGTGTAATAGTATATAAAATACTTGAATACATAAAACTCAGAATTAATTTCAATATGTGTATCTCTTATGAATTTATAATCAAAATGCATATGCATATACAAGTTCAATATCATGAAACAAAACAAGTGAAATCATTGATCTAAATTTAATATGATGATTGGATTTCTCTTGCTAAAATAAACACCAGCAATAATAGGGCACTAGTGTCTCAATAAAACAAATAAAACAAATAGAAAACAAATAAATAAACAAATGAAACAAAAAGAAGCAAAGCCCTGGTCATTGGCCACTGATGAGTCTAAAATAAGGCCTCTGAAACCATTAGGGAATTATCTATTGTAGAATTCAAAATCGTTAGATTTTAAAAAAGCTGCTGTTGTTAGGTGCCATGAAGTCAGTATCCAATTCATAGCGACCCTCATGGGGTTTTCAATGTCTGACTGTTTCGGGATTGCCTTGGATTGCCAGGTCCTTCTGCCATTTTTGTGGTGCTGGGAATTGAACTTGGGACCTCAGAGACTGCAGTGCAGCACTCTACCAACTGAGCTAAATCCCAGTCCCTTAAAAAAATAGTACACAATAATCAAGCCCACTAATATCTTTGCATTAAAATACATGGATAGATCAATATTCACAGTAACATTACAAATCTAAACTATAAAAAGTCTCATGTTCATATAGGCAAGTTTTGCTATCAAATGAGTCAAGGTCATTACCCTTTTATACTTTCAGAATTTAATGCATTTAGAATTGTGGATTGTCATGGTTTGAATATAAAATGTCCCCCAAGGATCATGTGCCTTAAAGTTTTGTCTCCAGCTGTTGGCACTATTTGTTGAGGTCATGGAACTTTGGAAGATGGGATTCTTGCTATGAAGCAGTGGCTTCCTGGGGGCGGGTCTTTAGAGGTTTTTCACTCAGACCTGCAATGCTGGTAGCTCTCTCTGCTTCCTGCCTCATGAGGCCATCAGGTGTCCTGCCACAACCTGGCTGCCTGCCCAAGTGTCTACCCCAACCCCATGGGGGCACTTTATGCTGCCATTATAGATTCATCCTCTAACTGTGAGCTTTCCCCATAAGACTGCTTCAGTTGTTTCTACTACTCCAGTTATAACAGTTGACTAATGCATAGATATAGGTCTATAAGCCTATATTACCTTATGCTGTATGATGACTTAATTCTACATTCTGTAAAACTTCTGTCACACAGCATAATGTGAAATTTTTTGGTCTTCATGAGACAGAAACATCCTGTATGTATTAAATCCATTTCTATTGTATTTCTGTTAGCAGTTTCAATATGTTTAGAATAATTCTTGTAGAACATTCTCTAATCTCCAAGAATATGTTCTTTACCTTCAAACAGCCTCAGACTCTAACTTGAGAAATCAATCAATAACTAATAAACTGGAGAGACAAGAAGGTAGACCCTAGATGCCATTGAAAATGGTTTAGCTCATGAAATACCAAAAACACCTTGTTCAAAGCAGTTAACAGAGATGTTAAGGTCTAAATCCTAGAACTGTAAAAGGTGGATGGAGGTATTAGAAGCCATCTCATACTAGAATCCATCCTTTGGTCTTTACACACATTACTTCATTGGTAAACCTAGAATCTCAAGGTCATGCAGCATTAGGTTCAAAGACTTTGCATTTTGCCTTGCTTGTCTACTAATAGACAATATTAAAGCATAAAGCTTTTACCCTTTATTATTCTTCCAACTTGCTCCATTTGGAAGAAGAAAGTTATGCAATTAGAATGAAGCCTAGGTTTTGCCCTTCTTCTTTCTCATTTTAATTTTTTGTTGTTGTTATTAGGTGCCATAGAGTCAGTGTCTGACTCATAGTAACCCTATGTACAACAGACGAAACACTATTGTCAGTGCTTCTCTGCTATTCATATGGTTTTCAATGGCTGATTGTTTTTTGGGAGTGGGTTGCAGGGTCTTTTTCCCAATCCTACAGCATCTGGTGTTCCCAGGCAGTTTCCCATCCAAGTTCTAATCAGGCCTGACCCTGCTTAACTTCTGAGATCTGACAGGATCAGATGCCACAGTGCCAAGGCTGCAGGAAATTTTTTGTTTAGCTCTGGGCAAATCACTTTCTCTAATCCTTTAGCATCAGTTTTGTCTGTAAAACAAGAGCTCTCTATTACACCAAGTGTTGTAAGACTTATTGAGACTATGGATGCTTACAGAAGTGCTTTGTGAAAGGACCTGCAGGGTCGAACTTAACTGAATATTTACCAACTCTCAAAATTCTGAGCAAGAGCAGAGAACAGATGCCTCCTGCTGACCTATACTATGGTTCAACAGCTGATGTTGATTTGACTGCTGGGTAAGAGCTTTCTCCCGCTTCCTCCTCTAACCTTGCTCCCCTCAAACAGGGGATGTAAAAATGACCAATTTTGAGACAGAAATATAACTACTTTGAAGGACAAGTGCTTCTTGTTTTCTATTTTCTTTACAGTTTTCTATTTTTGTGTGCACTTATATCTTTCCATTGGTAGTTGCAAACTTTCAGTCAGAATTTGCTTATTCATCTATACCTCTCAGTCTCACTGATTCTGACCCACAATTAGCAATTATTTTTGTATAAAGCAACAGCTGAGTAATTTTCCTGTTGAATAAAATATAAAAAATGCATCTACAGCTTTTTAAATGTAATATATCTAAAGATCCACTTTTTCCAAACTAGGACACATCTAAGCATGTATAGATTTTTACTCTAATAATTCAGAGATTTAAAAAATGAAATGAAAGTTAAATTGATCTTCTGATATGATTGATAAAGCATTTGTAACATATCCTCTACTATATAACCAAATGATACTTGTTATTTTATATGAATGGACACAACTGTATAAATGATAAGATGAAAAAGATCATCTGGATAAAGGATTAAGTAACGTACAATTTTTGTGTCATATCTTATTGAGTCAGTCTTTATCATGGATTTTCAGGAATTCTATTACATTTGTGCTGAGGTAAGTTAGAATTGATCATGTTGACAAGTCTAAGCTATATTTATTTAAAAGGAAGGAATTAAATGTATTACAGAGAAATGCAATGAATGTGTAAATTGAAGGGATGACAAAAAATTTTCTTCAGTATACTACTATATTGAAAAATTTTTTTATCACCACTTAAGATCTATATTTGCCCTCTTAAAACTCTGAGCACACTGGACTACGAAGCAGCTAAGTATGATTGGCCTAAATGGAGAGGAAGGCCCAGAATCCCTGGCCATTCCAGCCATCCCAGCTGAGACTTCAAGCCTGTTAAACAAGCCATCCTAAACATCCCATTCTCAGTCAATCTATTCATGAATATGGCCCACTGAGCTATGCCACGTGAAGCCAGACAAAGCAGAGAAAAGCCCAGACCCCACTGATCTTAGCCTAAATTGCAGAATGATGTCAAATAAATGTGTTTTTTTGTTGTTGTTTAAGACATTTAATTTGAAATGGTTTGAAATGGCTAAATAATTGGTGCAATAAATAGCTGATATAATGATAATTTCTTTACTGTTTTCATTTTTCTCTTAGAAATAGAAAGTTGGACTTTGGAATCAATATAAAATAAAAATTATAATTTTAATATGAAATTAGAAATAGTTTGCTATGTATGGATTTCTTAGGATAAATAATTTTCCCCATGTCTTAAAAAATGAATAAGGATTTTTTTAAAAACCAAGAAACATTTGTATCAATTTTGCATATAAAGTTATCTACAATAAAAATTTGTTGCATACTTCCATCGTTGACAGGACTAAAATTTGCCAAGACTGTGTGTTCAATATAAGCCCTAATTGCTGTCCTGCACACATTGTTTCCTCCACAAAAGGAATAGCTTCTTTCCTCTTCTCTCTAATTCTACTGCTTAAATGTTACTTGTAAGCAAAAGCTCTCAGTTTGTATTAAATTAATTCATACACATGAATCCTGTCATGGTGTAGCTGAAATTTTTGCCTATAATTTATGTATTTAATTTTCTGCTTGTCTATTATGCTATTTTCTTTATATTTACGAGTGATATACCATTCCCATTAGGGAAACTTGTATAGGTTTCATCAAACACTGGCTAGTGTTTTTCAATTTGGCAGCTATTTTAGAGAAACTTCTTGGGATGTCAGGATCAAACAAAATATTTCAAATACAATGTCATGAGGTTTCCTATAGAATATGTACTTCCCTTCTCTAGTCTCTATGACACGCACTCTCAATAACTTCCCAGAGCTATCACAAACTTGCTGTGGACAAACTAATACAAAAACCACGTTAAAAACATTGCTAGAATTGTTATTAACATCATTTTATTGTGAGGACATTGTCCTTAGAGCATTTACATTAAAAAAGTAAGGTAGAGGAATAAGTAGCCCAAACACTTTTATGTTTAGTTATATACACACATGCACTCACACACATATCCACCCCCCGCCACACACACACACTGTGTCATCCAAACCTTCTTTGTGTTTGTGGAAGTTTATTTTGGTTTATATGCTTTCCTGTTCCTACTTCCCCCCCCAAAAAAAGACACTAGCATGTATGATGATAAATAGCAAATAAAGCTGGACATAGTGGTGTACACATGCCTATAATCCCAGCTATTGGGGAGCCTGACACAGGAAGAGAGTTGAGTTTGAGGCCAGCCTAGGCAATGTGGCAAGACCTTGTCTCAAGAAAATATTAAATAAATTAATTAAAAAATCTATCTCTTCTTTCACTGTAGTGAATAATTCTATCTATGGAGTATTCAAACAGACACTTTTTGTGGTACTTTCCTTGCATATACTTTGCAAGTGCTCTTCTGCTGGGCTGCACCCTTAGTCCAATTTTATTTCTTATTTTGAGTCAGGGTCTTGCTAATTACACAGGCTGCCTCTGTCCTGGAACTCATGATCCTCCTCCCTCTGCTCCCTGAGATACTGGCTGGGATTTCAGGTGTGAGTCACTGTGCCCAGGCAAATATTTACTTCTTACCACAATATTGTCAACTTTCACTTGCCTTGCCTTTGTACTCATAAGCTATTAAATTCATTTAGCTCAGTATTTATGTTCTTTACACATCCAAAGAACACATGATGAGTCAATGTATAAGAATATAGGTTGACAGAGCAGAAACATGTAGAAGTTCTGCTGCAGATTCCTAAAAGAGCATTTCCAAGGAAAGAGACTTATTTCTATAATTGTTGCCAAAAAAAAAGCCAGTCATACTACTGAATAGCCACAATGGTGGCATTGGCAGTCAACCCCCTCCTCCCACTGCTCCTGCAGTGAGCAAGCTATTGAAAGACGACAAATGCAGGCCACTAAAGCTCTGTCACATATAGGTACCCTATAAAAAGGGGCAAGGAACATGATGACTTAATTTTTTACCTCCTATCTCTGAATATTACCCACTTTATCACACTTGTAAAGAAAGTAATAAAAAGATTAAGAGCATAAATTCAAATTTAGTTATTTTATAGGAAAAGGACATTCTGATATTTTCACCTAATTTGTAATTTCTATTTGATATAGAGTCTAGTAGTTTAATTATCAAATTAAATCTAAAGCAGTCGTAAATTGTATTATCTGTTAGTATTAACTAATATATTTTTTTTCTATTTGTTAAAATGTTTCCATTACTATGATCTTTTCTCTATAATGCTCAAAATACAAAATTTGGATATGTGTCAGGTTGAGACACATGTAACAAATTTATGAACCTCTTATTGAAATCAAAGTTGTTCTCTTAATTTAGTCTTTAATTTGTATATTCTAAATTCTCTTCTTCAGTAATGGTTATTATCAATTTAACATATCTACACTCCATCAGATCAATAGCATGTATAATCCTACAACCCTACACTCAAATTAATGTTAAGTGCCATCAAGTTGAGTCCAACTTGCAGTGGCCCCATGTACAACAGAACAAAAACATTACCCAGTACCATGCCATGCACATGATCATTTTTATGCTTAAGGCCAATGTTGTGGTGACTGTGTCAATCCATCTAGTAGAAGGTCTTCTTCTTCTTTTTTTTTTTTTTTTTTTTTTGCTGAGCAGCCACTCTCCCAAAGTTGATGTCCTTCTTCAGGGATTGGTCCTTCCTGACTACATGTCAAAAACAGGTAAGACACAGTCTAACCACCTTTGCATACAAGCAGTACTCAGGTCACATATCTTCTAGGACACATCAGTTGGTTCTTATGGCAGTCCCTGGTGTATTCAATATTCATCCCAAGCACCATAATTCAAAAGCATCAATTCTTCTCCTGTCTCCCTTATTCAATGTCCAGCTTTTTACAACCATATGATGCAACTGAAAATACCATGGCATGGCATGGGTCAGGGGCACATTCATCTTCATGTGACATCTTTGCTTTTTAATACTTAGAAGGGCTTTTGCCACAGCTTTTCCTAATGCAGTATGTCTTTTGATATCTTGACTGCTGCTTCCATGGTGTTGATTGTAGAACCAAGTAAAGCAAAATCTTGGAAAACCTCAATCTTTTCTCCATTTACCTTGAAGTTGCCTACTGACCCATTTGCAAGGACTTTTGTTTTCTTGTTGAAGCGCAATCCATAGTGAAGGCTATGTTCTTTGATCTTCATCAGCAAGTGTTTCTAATCTTCCTTACTTTTGGCAAGTAAATTTGTGTCATCTGCATATCACAAGGTATTAATAAGTCTTCCTTCTATCCTTATGCCGCATTCTTCTTTACAAAGACAAGATTCTTAGATTATTTGCTCAGGATAGAGATTGAACAGGTACAGTGAAAGGTTCCAGTCCCAATGCACATCTTTCTCAACTTTAAACCAGGCACTCTTTCCGTGTTTTGTTCAAACAATTGCCTGTTGGTCCATGTACAGATTCTTTATGAGTACAATTAAGTGCTCTGGTAATCCCATTCTTCACAGTGTTATCCATAATTTGTTGTGATCCATATAGTCAAATGCCTTTGTATACTCTGGTCAATAAGTAGAGTCTGGGTAATCAGTTACCATGAGAAAGGTAAAGTGATTTTTGTGGCAACTTTCCTGGTCCCCACCATATTTTCATGAGTTCATAGTCTGGATAATGAATTTGGATCCCTAAACATGGTCGAAATTCTTCACCTTTGAGTACTTATTAAATATTTCATTTCTTCTTCTCATTGTTAGATGCCCTTGAATTGGTATTCTACTCATAGCGACCCTACACACAACAAGTGAAACAATATTGTCACTGCTTCTCTGCTATTTGTAGGGTTTTCAATGGTGGATTGATTTTTGGGAGTGGGTTGCCAGGTCCTTCTCCTAAGCCTACAGCACCTGGTGTTCCCAGGTGGTCTCCCACCCAAGTACTAACCAGGCCCAATCCTGCTTAGCTTCTGAGATCAGATGGGATTGGACTCCACAGTGGTAGAGCTGCAGGCCATTTCATGTCTACTTACCTAATAATGCTGCTGCAAGAGAAATGAAATAGGAATTCTGAGCAGTATGGCCAAGACACTATGAGTCTTTCTGGGCTAAATGACCCTCATTGGAATTCATAAACTGTTTGTATCAGGTGTAGTGAGGAAGGTTTAGAATGCTGGATTAACTATTTACTGAAAAAAACTTCACTTCTGAAGAAGGTAGTCTGTTCAATGTTTAACAAGAGGCATAGAATAGAAAGTTCTTCTTGGTAGATTAGATGCATTATCATGATCCCAGAGTTAAGAAGGGTGAGGTGTGTATGTGTGTGTGTGTGTGTGTGTGTGTGTGTGTGTGTGTCACTTATCTTCAGGATTAGAGAATGATTTTCATGTGAAGTAGGACAAGTAGGGAAACTCCTATATCTTATTTTTAAAACAATACAGCCCTAGAACAATTTTTTAGCACTGAGGTTTTCCAAGTACATTTGGTACATTTCATGTGGATGAATATCTCTAGTATCATTCCAGGGTGGACAGAAGAAACAGAAGGGTAGTACTGTCCTCTTTAGAGCACTTCTTCTCTAACCTGTTTTACATATTGGGTATTAGGATTCCATATATGGTTCTGTCTGAGGATCACTTCCATGGATAAAATGAGGTTTAAAACAAAGTCATGGATTTAAATTAAGAATAAACTAAAATTTTCAAATTTCATCCTTGGGTGGTTTTTAATGCAAATGGTAACAAGTAATGGCAATTTTAATAGTGCTATTACTATCACTACTTCAATTATTTAGCTATGGTAGATCCATGGGCAAATGTGTTCCATTAAGCATGCAGTATGTTTTTGTTAAATTCTTTGTCTATTAGATGAGATCTGACACATTAAGAAATTTATGTGGTAAAGTAATATCCAAAACAAAGAAAATCATGCACATGATATGGAAAATAGATTAAATTAGATAGTTAATGCCGCAGAATAAAACCCCAGATGGGCACTAAATGAACAGCTTTGGATGGAAGTTGGGATCAGGAAAGACAAAGGAGATATTAAATTATAGAACATGGAAACAACTGGAAACATTTTGCCTTTACAACATTTCCCATAAAAGTATGTTTGAAGACGATTTTATCTCACCTAAATCAAAGAGGTTTAGAAAGTTCCCAAGCACAGCATGGCAGGGAAGATGACATATTCCACTAGGCACCTATCCTACTGTATTTGAGTGGGAGGAGAGTCACACCTCCTGAATTTCTGGCAAGTGCAATTGTTGCAAATAGGCAAGAGCTAGAGCAAATATTTTAAAAACTGCCATTGCAGACAAAAACAGGAAAAGCTATTGAGAATCACATTTCATCAGCAACAATGGAAAGAGATCGGAGTCATGGGGATCTTGATGGGTCATGTCTAACCTGATTTGGACTAGAGATTGACACACAAGCAAGGCACAGGATACCTCAATATAGGTTAATAGCAAAATAAAACAAATAGAAGGGCATAATCTCTAGTCCTCCTAATTCTTAACACATACTCACTCGTTAGGGATATTTTTTATTCTTTTCCCCAGATTGTCAGCACAAGGTCTCCTGTCCAGTATCTCAGTAGCAAATCTTCTAAGTGATATCTCCAAGATATATACTAAATTTATCCTCTGATCTTTATTTCTACTCCACTGCCCTAGCAATTGCCATCACTAGCCTGGATAACAGCCCCTACACCTCCTCTTGCCTTATTTGGACCTATTTCCACATGTATCTGCTAGTCCAGTTTTGAAATACATAAAGCAAAGCGCATCATTAAGTCCTCTAATGGCTTCCCCAAATAACAAGAATGAAATTCAAACTGCTCATCATCACCTATGAGGACCGTGTACTATTTGACTTCATCTCATAGCACTCATTGTTTCACCTGCAATAAACTTTCTGTTCCTGGAACACGACCAACTCAACCTTCAGTCTCTGGACATTTGCTGTTCCTTCTCTTTTGACCATATTTTACTAGCTCTTCAATGGCTATCTCTTTTTCCACATTTAACCTGAGGTATACTATCAGTTTCTCAGAGTAATCTCCCTTGACCAACCAATTTACCTCCCTATCACAGTTATTTTCTTTATTTATCACCCAATTTATAACCTACTTTACATTTTCTAAAATTATACATTTCCTCCCTCCTTCACGTCCTCCTTTCTTCTGTTTCTTTTTCTTTTATTCCACACAATAATGTGATTTAAATACAGCAAGAAACTTTTTTCCTGTTCACTTCCACAGTATATTACAAGCATGCAAAAAGAGCCCAATAATTATTTATTTAAAAAATAAATAACTTGTATTCAACTTTAACTGTTCCCACTTCAGAATTCTGCCTTTACACAAGTTGTATATTTCCCCCAAATTAAACTGTGACATATATTGTAGAAGACACAGAAGGAAAACAGGAACCATGTAAGGAATAAAAAGAAATAGCAAGTATCATCACAGTTTTGCTATTAACACTCATGGAGCTGCTGGAAAATGGCCAAACAACTAACTATCAGGAAGCCAGCAAGCATCTTCAGTCAAGTTTTGTCATCTCACTATGTCAAAAATGGGTAACTAGGTACTTTACTCTCACATATAATTTATAGAACATTTTTGCTGTTACAATTAAATTATTATTATAACTTTTTGCATATTTTGTTAGCGGATTTTTTCTTTTCATTTTTCATATTTAGCCCACATTGTTGATAGTTTCAACTCATTTGAGTTAATATGTCTGTTCTCCCTTTTAGTACCCCTTTCTCACCCTATCATAGATTAAACTCCACTCCTAGTTTCAGTGCCTTAAGGCAGTCAGTTATATGTAACTCATTAATAAATACTGAGAAATTTGCTTAGTGACTTGTGAATGTTGAAGTAATGGTGAAAGTCCTGTACTATCCATGGAGTTTCAGTCCAGTTTGAGTTTTTCCTTGTACTAAATTGGCATAAATCAAAATGAGAAGAAACACAGTGGCTGCAACAACGAGCTCAAACATGAAAAGATCATACCCATGGCACGGTGTCAAGTACTGTTTTGTTCTGTTGTACATAGGATCACTATAAGTCGGATCTGACTCAATGGCACCTAACCACAATAACAACAACAAATCGACGAGAGAACAAAGACTAAGGAGAGGTAGTCTTATCCTTTTGCATTTAACAAAATACTGACAAAGAAACAGTTAAGAATATCGTGCTAGGTTTGTGGGTTATTCAAATCTCCCACAGCTGAAAGGTTACTTAATTCAGAGTTGTGCTGAGTGTCCTGATCTATTCCTAGCCTCCTTATAGACAAAGGTTTTACCCACAATCTGCAATCAGCACTAGAGTTATATTAAGGCAAGGAGGCTGATGCATTTGTAAGTATATTGTCCAGAAGAGGGGTTGAAGCTATAAGATCCAGGGAGAACATTCTTAAGTACTATAGGGTCCAGCCTAGTAAATATAGTCCCCAGAGGAGTGTGTGGGAGGATAGAAAAACAGTTAAGACACTCATTTAATCAGAGATTCTACATGACTCTTCATATCACAAACTCTGGAGTGCTTTGAGAAAATGGACTCTTCCAGGAGGCAATGAGCTGGCTTCGAAATTTAGCAGCAGCAGCAGGTGTCAGGATTTAGGTGATTTGGCTCAAAGGAGCCAGACAAGGCTGCAAAAAACTGGCTGCTGCTAATGCTTACAATCTCTCCTTGCAGCATTCTCAGAGACTCTGTTTACTCAGTGGGAATTTTCACACTGTTTTATTTGTACATATGTCATTACAGTGATGTTAAAATGAATATATAGTTTCTATTTTGTGACTCTTGCTTATTGACCAACTGCCAAGGCTTTGCCTTGTCAATTTATTTAGCTTCTGGTGAACTGGCCCAGTTTGAAAAAATAAATGATTCTTTCTCCTTGATATCAAAATATTGATGCATTTAAATATCTCATCAACTAATTCTACATCAAAAGCATAATATAGCACTTCATGAATTGAATAAGAGTGGCAGCATCCTACTTTTTTCTGTTGAAATAGATACATCCCATTTTATTCATATCATTTAGTTTACTAATAATCAATGATCTAAATTACATGTTAAAGAAACTGTAGCATGGATATCCTTGTAAAGGGCCAAGGGATAAATATTTTAGGTTTTGGTAGGCTGCATGAAGTCTCTTTCATTATATAATTTTTTTGTCAACCTGTTAAAAATATTCTTAGTCCCAAGACCTTATAAAAATAAGCTGTAGGTCAACAGGTCAAATATGACCCATGGGCATTAACATGTGGATAACTAGAATAAGAAAATTATACTTAAGAATTTGCTTTGCTTCAGTCAAATAGCCCCACCTTCTCTCATCTGCATAAAGGGACTAGTAATATATTCAGACTGAATTGATAGAGTTTTCATACTATGAAAAAGAGCTCATTTTGAGAACAGGGATGTTAAATATTTTCAAATACCAACAATAAGCAT
The DNA here is from genome assembly GCA_007922755.1 of Pedetes capensis. Lineage (NCBI taxonomy): Eukaryota > Metazoa > Chordata > Mammalia > Rodentia > Pedetidae > Pedetes > Pedetes capensis. The sequence continues at coordinate 2,644 of VMDO01010446.1, read as the reverse complement.
AGTCGATTTTAGCCTAGCTCTGGTTTATATCTTTATATTTGAGATGCAGTCTGCTTGTGTTGCCCAGGCTGGCTTCAGATTCATAATTCTTTCACCTAATTCTCCTGAGTGTGGGGATTACAGGTATGGGCTTCCGTGCCCTCTCAATACTCCTAGTTTAATCTTAGGGGGAAAAAAGACTCAATTTAACACTGATAGCAATTTTGTTTTCTTTCTTTCGGCTTCCAGAAAAGATGCACTGTATAATTTTGAAATGCCATCTTTGATATTGTTCTGTGGTAATTTAAGTTAGAGAAGTCTAGATGAGCAAAAGAATTATTATTTCTCCTATGTGATAAGGTAGTCTTCCATCTCTTCCTGCTTTTGGGCCAAATCTTTAGTCTTGATAAGTAATAACAATAGGGCCATGTGTCTATTTGACATTTTGCAGTTTACAAAGCTCATTTATAAATGAAAATGAAGGTGAGTTTGCTACTTCTTAAATTTCTGATAAAACTTTTCAAAGATTCAATCTCATGGCCATGAGGAGATAGTTAAATTATCTTTGACATAGACCAATTTATGTATTTATTGACTCAATGATTCACAGACAAGCATTCAGATATTGCATACTATCATTCAAACATTGCCTCTGTTCATTATAGCATTATCATCCTGCCTTGCCTTTGGCTGCCTAATCCTGCATATGAATTTTGAAGGAAGAATTATGGAATTAGTAGCATCAGTTTGTACAAGGAGTCTAGCCTTCCATGACTTTTTGGGACTAGGTCTTCTCTTATCCAGTAGCAGTTTTGCCTGATTGAAACATGTGATTGGTAAGGTGTATAAGAATTTAGGATATATTGGTAGGTACATCCCTACAAATGCCACTTAGGGCATATTACTTCTAGAACCACTGGTTATGTCCAATTACTTCAGCAAAGCTTAATCTCTCTCTCTCTCTCTCTCTCTCTCTGTCTCCTCCTCCTCCTTCCTTCCCTCCCTCTCTCACATTCTGCCTCTTCCCTTCCTACCCAGCACATTTCTAAGGAAAGAGGGGCTTTGAGTTGGGGGCAAGTATAATAGATCATTGCCAACCCAAATTAACACCTTGAAAATTTCAAAAGGAAGGAATACATACAGATTCATTTTATGAGATAATCATTACCCATATAATAATGTTAGAAATGGATACTACAAGAAAACTCTGTGACAATGTGCCTAATGAACATTAACACAAAAATCCTCAACAAAATACTAAGTGTATTAAGCAGTCTGTCAAAAGGATCTTTCATAATGACCTGTTGGAACTTATCCTAGGGATGCAAAGATGTTTCAACATATGCACATAAATAAATGTTAGTCACATATTAGTGGAATGAGGAACAGAAACAATATGATCATTGGAATGGATGCACAAAAGCATTTGACAAAACCCAACATTTTCCCATGATATTATATTTCAATAATATTGAAGGAATATTCTACAAAACAATAAAGGCCATATATAATGAGCACGCAGGTGACAGAATACTCATGGTGAAAAGTTGAAAGCTTTCCTTCAAAGATCAGGGACAAGATAAGGATGACTACTGTCACTATATCTATTCAATGTGGTACTGAAGTCCTACCCATAGTAATTGTGAAGGAAAAAGAAATGAAAATCATCAAAATAAGAAATGAAGAAATAAAACTCTCTCTCTTTATGGACAACATGCATGCATATATGAATGAAGTGTAATACCAGAAACAAAAGCTTAAATAGCAAATGAGATTATGTCAAACTAAAATGCTTCTTCACAGCAAAAATAAACAATCAATAGAGTGACAATCTATGTAATGGGAGAAAATATTTGCAAACCATACAATCTGATGAAAGGTTAATATCCAAAATACATAACAACTCAAAGAACTCAGTATCAAGGAAACAACATAATTTAAAAACTGGCAACGTACTTGAATGTTGTTGTTGTAGCTGCCATCGAGTTGGTATCTGAATCATGGTGACCCTCATAGGGTTTTCAATGGCTAACTGTTTTGGGATTGCCTTGGGAGTGGATTGCCAGGCCCTTCTCCCATTTTTGTGGTGCTGGGCATTGAACTCAGGACCTCAGAGACTGCAGCGCAGCATTCTACCCATTGAGCTAAATCCCAGCATGGACTTGAATAGACATGAAAAATAACATGCAACTGGTCAACAGCTATGTGAAAAATGTGCAACATTACTAGCCATTGTTACTGATAGGTGCCATCGAGTCAGTATCCAATTCATAGAGACCCTATGTATAACAGGTGAAACACTATTGTCAGAGCTTCTCTGCTATTCATAGGGTTTTTAATGGCAGATTGTTTTTTGGGGAGTGGGTTACTAGGTCTTGCTCCCAAGCCTACAGCACCTGGTGTTCCCAGGTGGTCTCCCATCCAAGTATTAACCAGATCTGACCCTGCTTAGCTTCTGACATCTGACAGGATAAATGCCACAGTGGAATGGTTGAAGGCTACTAGCTATTAGGGAAATGCAAATTAAAACTGCAAGACAACCACCTCATACCATGAGATCCAACAATCCCTCCTTAAAGCAGCGTGAAACTTCCTGATGGGAATGTAGTAAATCCCCTGGCACCTCCTTCTACTGATGTCGCAAGACCCAAAATGAGAAGAAACA